>PVKS010005154.1:0-87204 GCA_004027875.1 Aplodontia rufa | reverse complement strand
AAAAAAAAAAAAAAAAAAAAAAAAAAAAAAAAAAAAAAAAAAAAAAAAAAAAAAAAAAAAAAAAAAAAAAAAAAAAAAAAAAAGGGAAAGAAACAAAAAGAAAAACAAAAACATCCAAAGGAAAATGTTGCTAAATATTTTGGATACTAGGAATCACTGCTTTTGTACTCCATAGAACACCCTCTGCT
This sequence comes from Aplodontia rufa, assembly GCA_004027875.1. Taxonomy (NCBI): domain Eukaryota; kingdom Metazoa; phylum Chordata; class Mammalia; order Rodentia; family Aplodontiidae; genus Aplodontia; species Aplodontia rufa. The sequence goes on along the minus strand of PVKS010005154.1, from coordinate 87,016 downwards.
GACATCTATCTCTGAGTATTCATTTATTCCTAAATCCTCCTTTTCCTGCCCCAATATTAAGAATTCTCTTATTTCCATTCTATAGAGGACAGTTATATTCACATCCTCAAGGGAATGTGGACGGAAGTCTCACTCACTGGAACAATGTCTGAACTCGAAGCGTAGGTGGGAGCCCCGAAATCTGTCAATGGGGATAGGTAACTTGATAATTTCTCCCCAGCGCGGACTATTACTGTGATAGAGGACAAAGGAGTGATAGGAGCTTCTATTTGGCTCTCCTGAACCCAAGCTGATGCAATCCTGTAAGGGAGAAGCAAAATAAGGTTATCTTCTTGGAGGGAGCTCCTGGATTCTGTGTCACTATGGCATTTTATCTTCTGCATGAAATTCTTATTTTCACACCTGGCTAAATGTATCAGATGAGAATGTATTTAACTTCAATTTAATACTTTTGGAAGTAACTCTGTAGATGGCACAAATAATTGGCAATCACAATTCCCCTTGTTTTCCTTGATGCATAAGTAACCATACACTGTGCTTGACAAATTGGAAGGAAGCTAGGTGGTATATCTGAATCACTAAGGTAGACTGTTCACTCTCGATGAGGAAGGAAAGAGTAACCTCTATGAGGGAAGTTGACCTTACTAAATTACAAAGTTGAAAGAGCTTGCTTTCTAATTTTCTTCAGTCTAATGTTGGACTGGCATTTTTGAATACCCTTGGCTGTCTTTCCTTGGATATAAATAAGGCAGGCCAGATTAAACTTGACCCCAGTTCTGAAATGCTACCATGAAGATATAGTCCCAAGAGTACTTGTGCCTGTCTTAGAGGACAGTAAGTTTTGTGCAACATGATGAGGAGCATTTCCCTAATCACAAATGGATGCATGACTGACTGGCAGCTTTGCTACTTTTGGCACTCTCCATGCTCACCATGGACATGCTGAGGTCCTTTAGCTTGGTTTTTAAAATGATACATAAATCACTGTTTCTATCACTATTTCAACACTCTCCTCTATTTATGTCTTGCTTTGGTAGATGATTTCAAGTAGTTTTACCTTTTTACTCTGTTAAATGTGAATGATCTCTACTGCTCTGCATATCTCATGGGCCTGTTGCCAATACACAGATGCGAGATTTGTGAAAGACTGATTTGCTTTCTACCAAATCTGTATTTATCCATGACCAAAATGCAAATATACATTTCTGAGATAGCTTAAAGAACAAAAAGTCAAAGTAGAACTTAATAACAGTTACCAACTTAGGGAGGTCTATGTTAGGCAGAATGGCAGAAGAGGTAACATGCAGGACAGAATTAAAGAGAGTAGGTATAAATTGGAGCAGGACAGATTCGGGTCAGACACTAGGAAGAATTTCTGCAAAGGGTGTCTTATACTGGAAGTCAATATCAAAGCATACTGTAGGATTTCCTTGAAGAAAGGGAAAGGGAAAAAGAATCCATATGGGGTGACTTGAGTTAAATTCTGCCTGAAGCAATGGAAGAAATCATGCTGAGCAAAGTTAGCCAAACCCAGAGAGTCAAAGGTTGAATGTTTTCTCTCATTTGTGGAGGCTAGAGCAAAAGCCAGGCTTGGGTGAAAGGTTGTCAAACTCATGTATTAGAACCAGCAAAGGCATAGCAACACGTAATCTAGGGGAACCATAGATAAGTTGGCAGGGGAGGGAAGATAGGGAGGGATCTAGGAAGACAATCAACAATGTAGCATACTCTTTACCCCCCTGAGAATCTAAATAAAACTTATACAATCATTTAATTCTGGAAATTCACAATCTAAACATTTATATGACTTGTAGGGGTGAAATATAGAAGAATGAAGAGACTGCTGTGTGGGCAATGTGAGGTTATTCTGGTTTGGGAGCAAATGCATATCATATTGTTACTTTATATGCATTTATGATTGTACAATAACTCAATTCCTTAATAAAAAAATTAACCTGAAGGAAACAGAGCTCTGGACAAAGACCACAGAATGCAGTAGAATCATTACATTGGCTTCCATTTTGAATCACTAATTGGCAAGCCTTACCTTCAATATTTCTCCATCTGCATAAAGCACATACATGGTCACTTCAATATTCTTTTGTACACTCTTTCCCCCTCTTTCAAAATCTCCCTTCTCCAGGGTTAGGTACAGGTCATTGCGGATATCACCTGTGGGAAAAGAAATGCCATGTCCTTATGACTTTAGAAGCTACACTGCCCCATTTGCATGGGGGACCAGACTAGCATTTGGAACCTCAGGGGCTTGGGTGGGTGCTCAGGACATTTCAAGCTTGGTTAATAACAATGAACATTTTACCAATGTCAGTGCAGCACTCAGGATGGTTAGTCACATGTTCTCTTAAGTCTGAATCCTAAAGATGTTCATCCCAGTTTATCCAGAGAAATTTCTCTTAGATTGTAGGTGCTGAAACTGCTTGGTCTCTCCCCACTCCAAGAAAATGCAATCTAAACTCCCCAAAGATGGAAGATTTCAGAATCAGCAAGAACACATTTTAATTTTCAAATTAGGTCTGTCTTAATAATCTCTCCTAATTTCTCTAACTTTTTTCTTTCATAGTTTTTTACTTTTTCTTTTTCTTTTTTTTACAATTCCCAAACTATATCCACCATTCCTTTCTTCTGAAAGCTTTGCTCCAATTACCTTTCCTGCTAGAGTGTCAGGCAAGGTCACTGAACTACCTGTCAGTTTTTCTTTCCTTTGTTTGCAATGCTCTAGGAGCAGATCACTCTTCAAAGGTACAGATGTGAAGGCAATGGGCATCAATCTGTTGTGCTCTTGTTACTTTCCTATGATCTGACTCCAGTCTATTTTGTTTATCTCTGTTACTCAAACTGGGCAGGAAGCTCAAACAATTAGGCCCCAAATGGACCAAGTCACATTGGCCTAATTTTTAGGAGGGTGAATTGAAGGGATACAGGGTTGCCTCTTCAAGTATAAGAAGAGCTTATTTAGGCTGCTCTAAATTTCTAAATCTGTAACATGGCCAGTTTTATTCACATATTCTTAAAAAAAACACTTAACTTTCTAAAAAACACAGTAATGCTATGGGAAAAAAATCTTCAAAGGAAGAAAACAGCAGAGGAAAACAGGTAAGACTAAAATGAAAATGTGTTAGTTGCCTACAGAAACCATCTGGGAGGTGACAGAACAATTAACTTGCAAAGCAAGCCTATTCGGAAGCAAGACATTCTTTCTACTTCAGTTCTTAGAAAAACTGGTACATCGAAATAGGTTTATTACCTAGAATCACAATGATAGAAATAAGGCTTGATTTCAGTTAGCAAGTGAGTTTTCAAGTTTGGTCAGAGATATATGACAATGTCCTCTTTTCTGACTAACTCTCTAATTGTGGAAGCATCTGAGTGTCTCTCATTCATAAAATAGGGATAGAACAAGCCTGGCACATGTGCAAGGCTTTTTTGGGGGATCTTTATGACTAGTCCTTCCAGTCTTCAAGTCACCTTCTTATTCTAGGAGTGCAATCTATGTGATTCTGATGGTCTCCATTGTTCACACCAGGGGACCAAAATATGAGGTCTGCTAGTAGAATGCTGATGAAATGTGGTTTAGAATAAGGGGTGGGACAGCTCATAGGCAGTATGTAAAAATTCTGGTAGAGGGCAACAGGTATTACTGAAGATGGTTCTGCTCATGGGTCTTCCTTTTAGGAAGGGCCTTCATTAGCCCTGCCTTCCTTTGTTGGGTGTTTTCTGTTTTCTAGGGATGGCAGAGGATCTTGTTGTCTCCAAGTGCTTAGTGCTTGGACAACAGAGTTTCTTGAATGAGATGAATGAATTGAATTTATTCTTATAAATGGGTCTCATAATAAACTGCTTTTACCCCATTCACTGCTCCTACAATGTCAGCTATTGATACAGCTACAGGTCAGGGAACTAGGTACTTAAAAGAGAGCAGGGGTTAGGAAATTTTTCCTGTATATATAGTACAGACAGTAAATACTGCCTTGTGGGTCATATATGTCTCTGTTACAATAGTCTTTGTTTTTACAACCCTTTTAATATTGAAAATTTATTAGCTGCCAAACAGTACAAAAAAGACTACTGGTTAGATTTGGTTCAGGTTATTGATATCCTATTGATATCCTGGCTAGAATGTTTATTAAGAGAATAGATAGGCTATACTATAACCATGCATCAAAAATTCCAAATCTTGTGAGCCTACACAAATAGCTGCTGGGAAAGAACAAAGTAATGAATCTGAGGCTACTTGATTATAATAGTGATTGGTCTGAAATCTTCTTGGGTCCTTATAGTGTGAGAGGTCTGAGAAGTAAACAGTGTTGGTCAGTCAGCAGAAACTTTAAAGGGCTTGGGAACACTGGTGACAAGTTGCTATGTGCCATGGTATCCATCAACAATAGGTCTGACCTTCCAAAGATGTGTACCCTAGCATAACTCTGGAGAAACAGCTTGTGTTATGTCTGCAAGTCTCTTCTGAGAGCAGACTGCTTAGAGGTCTCAGGAGCCTCTGAAGTTTAGCTCAAGTACCATAGCATTCTGCCAGCAACAGAATCTCTTGCCAGATACTCCAGCATTACTTGAAGTTTGGGGCCATGCCTCACATGATTCTAGCCTATGAAGAATTCCATTCTAGTAGAAATGGTCCACAGTGGCTACACAAGTTTGGGCATTCAGTTTGGTTTGGATTCTTTATTACACTCATGTTCCTTTTATATAAATTACTTATACTACATATTAGGAGGATTTGAATTCAAGAAAAATAGCACTTGTCTATTATTTATACTTCATTTGTATGTACATAGAATTAGGAGGCGCTTCTATGTATGTGGTTTTGTTTTGTTTTGTTTTTCCATTGAGACCATGGAAAATGAGAACTGATTTTCTCCCAGAAGACACAGCAACTGACTTGGAATGGTGCCAATTCTATCTCTTTGCAGAATAGGAGGAGGTCTCCTAATAGTAATTAGCGAGATATTAGCTAACATTCTACATGAAGTCTTGAGCATATGAAATCAATGTTTTATTTTTTAGTAGTTCTTATTTTCTTGAGGAAAAGAAGGGAGGAAAAAAAGACTCTTGGTAGACCTTCTTTAGGATATCTAGAAAAGATGGGTTCTTTATTTTTTCATCATGTCTTTGGGGGTCACATTTCTGGTTTCTATCACTACAAAGTCAGTCATGTCTATTGTTCTAAAAGGATAACAGGTATGAGCATAGCGTGACATCATTACATGTAGTTATTCCTTTCTTCAATGAGTAATGTGATGATCTTTTAACCTCTTATGGGAACATAAATGATCACTCTTAAACCACCCCTTAACAATAGTGCCAAAGTGTCATCTGGCACAAACTGACCACAATCCCCATGAATCCACTTGTGACAAATCATTTCATCCCTCCCACTGAGGAAACCTTTCTTTCAAGAGCAATGTCTCTATATATTTGCCCTTCTTCTGAGGTATCTTCTAGCAGGGCTGAAGAAGACAAACTTTCTACCTTTCTGAATCTGTGTGGCTCAGGTAAGCATACTCATTTTCTTTTGAATCAGAGTAACTCATCTATATCATAAGAAATCCTTTCTGTATTTACATACTTTATACTTAAATTTTCTAAACATTGTAATATGTCCTCAGATCTTAATGAGTACCCAAAGTAAAGTACAGTGTTCTAGGGAGGGCTGGTAGCTTCTCTTTTTGTCTTGTCAGTTACTATGAAGGTGAGGCTGATGAAGGATTAATAATGTATATGACACTCCACCCCAGTATTGCAACATTCCATGAAACAAAGGAAGATGGGAATAAAGCAGGCAGTATGCAGACAGGACATACAAAAGCAGGAACTTACACCCAACTATCTTCATCTCTGCATCACAAAAAAGGGGCAAGAATGAAGAGACAGCACAGAGAGAAACAAGAACAATTATGACAAACAGGAAAAGAGAAAGAAACATCACTGCCAGCTTGTGAATGATGCATGCACTTTTTATCAAGGGTCAGAGAAAATGACAGTGTATTTCTCAGCATAAGGGCAAGAGTCAGAGATTCCTCTAGAGGGATGTCATGTCTGCATAGTTGTCTTCTAAATGGGAAGTTAAAGGCAACCTTTAGAGGAGGGGTACTTGCCTCAGATTTAACTCAGGGAGGGACAAAACATCTTTAAAGGAAAGTATTTCTAGGGTATGGTTCCCAGACCAGCAGCATCACCATCACTTGAGAGTTTGTGAGAAATATGAATTGTTGGACCCTATCCCATTTCTATTCAATCAGAAACTCTTGGGGGTGGCTCCATCAATCTGTTTTTTTCCAAGCCTTGCAGGTGATTCCAATACACACTAAAGTTAGAGGATTACTGCATTAGGGAAAAACTTGTTGTTTTAGAACAACATGCTAAATCATAGGTGGACTTCTTATATCTCTGGTTAGTCATGGTCCTCATCATCATCATCATCATCATCTTCTTCTTTTTTGGTACCCAGGGGCACTTTACCACTGAGCCATGTACCCTATCCTTTTGTTTTTATTTTTGGAGACGGGGTCTTGCTAAGTTGCTCAGGGCCTTGCTAAATTGCTGAGGCTGGCTCTGAACTTGTGATCCTCTTGCCTCAGATTCCTAAGCTGCTAGGATTACCACTGTATCCAGTTCACAGCTTCTTCTTGAACATGAGGTTTTAAACCATTCCTTTCAGATTATGGTCTTTTGGCTGACAGTTCTTCAAAGTTTCATTATCATAGGGATTGATGTTAGTATCTACTTGTTCCCCTGGAACATCTGTCCTGCTCCAGTCTTTCCCACTTGTCTTCTTTAATAAAATCTAGGAAAGGACTTACAGGGTGTTACAGTTATTAGTTTCTGTACTGAACTAAAATGTGTCTAGAGGAATGGAGAAAGTACTCATGGGAATGTAGTGATCAACAAAAAGTTACATGTGCTCAGTTTCAAAATATGGCTTAAATTCCCATACTTATTTGTTCTTTTATAATCTAAGATGGCATTTTTCTGGGTCAGTATGCCTTTCTTTGGAGCCTGAGGGGTAATGGCTCTCAGAACACCCACAGCATCACTGTTGCCTCTGCTCATTACTGTGGGCCATGAGCAGAGTGGAGCAGCTGGGCAGTCAGGACTTCAGCTGTGGCTCAGAGGAAGATAGTTTCTGCTCACATCCATGTGGTATGTGTTTACACTTCAGTGGAAAACAACAATAGGTTGTCAGAAATGGCATGTTAGATACAAGTGCCTATCTGAACTCTTCCTCATATTTCTGCCAAGACACTTTGACAGGGACCTATTTGGGCCACTCTGACAAAAACAAAAAACAAAAAAACAACCAAGAAAAGACTTTCCAAATGAGTGTATGGTAGTTTCTGCCAAATACTAGGTAATTTTAAATTTTTTAAAATTGGTACATTGCAATTATACACAGTAGTGGTATGCATTAAACTATACTGTACATGCACATAACATGATTTAACCAATCTCATTCCCAAAATACTGGGTAGTTTTAAAATAAGAATCACAGCTTTTGAGACATACTAATTTTTCATTTACTATAATTTGTTAGACTTAAGTGTTGAAATGCTCATAGCTACTGACACAGTTTCTTTTCTTATTCTTTCTCCATGTGTTCATGTGTCAAGAAGATGAAGCTGTCACTTCTTATAACACGGCCATACCAGGCCTATGAGGCTGAGGGACTGCTGCAGCCCAGGTATAATGGTCTCATAGATGAAGCGTGGCTCTGCTTCAGGAGGAGGAGTAGCCAGAACTTAGAAGTCTCACCAAGGCAGAGACATTGTTTCCCAAGACAGATGGATCACAATGTAAAACAAACATTCTTGTTGCTCTAGCAGGTCCTGCAAATTCAGCCCTATTACCTTGTCCAATGCTGGCAAACAGTGTACATTGAGGTTGACAATTGTTAAGAGCCCACAAAACTGGGAGTGGCCATCTATGCAAAATGTTCTTTCTTCAAGAGTAAAAGGATGGAAAAGGGGACCAAGTATGCACAAAAAACTGCTTCTTTTCAGTTATAGCCTTCAGTACCTCAAAAGGCAGACAACCCAGGAAACAGCACACTCATGTCCCACCCTACCTCAACCCTCCCAAAACTGCCCAATATCTCTTCCCAGGAGAGGGCAAATTTCCTTTGCTTCACCAATACCTAGTAATGTAGATTTCCACAGTTACATTCAGCACAAACAGAAATACTTTGTAAAACTGTGTGCAAAGAGATGCAGACCACTTCAGAAGAGATTTCTTTCCCTGAATGAGGTTTTTTCAGTGTATCTCTATAAAGAAAGGGTTATAGAAGATACTACCAGAGTCACAAGTTTGTTATAAGTCAGTTTGAGATCTACAAATTTCCCTCCTAATTGGGTAAACTCAATCTGTTTTTCACTGATATGATTGTTTAGTTCTAATACTTAAGCTACCTTATAGAAATCAGATGGCATTCCTCAACTCAAGGGGACACTTGTGCAATTATAAAAATTAAATGTGTTCCTAGCTACTCAACTAAGATTTCTAAAGCCCTAAAGCTATGAATGGGTTCCACTCATAAGTAAATGACATGTCAGACCACACCCTAAGCTCTAATAAGTTACTATCTTCATGGTCTTCAAAGGCTGGCTAATAACTCTGATTGCTTTGTACTAATTGCTTGCAGGAAATAATGTTTTATTACATTATTCTTTGTTCTAGCATGATGCCTCCCCTGCGTAGAGCATGTCCAGTTACCTGCCAACCACCACCATCATGGACCCCTGGTCTGCCCTGATACACAAGATGCCTTGAGTCCATTAAGTACCAGGTAGTCATGGAAACATGACCCTCTGTACAGTGTTTCCCGACTTCTACCAAGGGCCCCTAGACAGATCCTCTTGAGAGATTCCCTAACTGCCACAGCCAAAGCACCACTGCTAGCATGAAAAAGCCAGATTGGTCATCAGCCTTTCTCCCGCAAAGGCAGTCAAGGACCTCTTCAGAGGGGAATTGAACCAGGAGATAGATCATCTGTAGGCAGATAGAAAATAGGGACCTTGGAAAATGGGATCCTATCACTCCAGACAAAAATACTAGGCTAAAACCTTTTTGTTTTTGGCTGTCTAAATGGAAGGCCCCCTCTACGGGGGCAGGGGCTGTGTTACTGTTGAGCTGCCACTCTCTTTTTCTTTCCTTCATTTCCTTCTTTGTCTCTTTCCTTACAAACTTGAAATCGGATTTTGCTTAAATACATTGATTAAAGGTTGCCACTTTCTAGTTTCTGTTTACTTGATTTTAATCCCATGAATATGTGAAGGCTATAAAAAAGGTTATGTCTAAATATTAAAGAACTTCTTAAAAGAAAGGAAGGGGATGGGGTGTAGTTTGTGATAGGGTGTGTGCCTGGCATGGATTACATCTCTAGCATTGAAAAAGGAGAAGGAAAAGGAGAAAGAGAAAGAAAGAAAGAAAGAAAGAAAGCAAGAGGGGGGAGAGAAAGTGGGTATGAGTGGGAGAGAGAGAGAGAGAGAGGAAAAAAACAAAAAAAGAGAAAGGAATGAGTAAAGTATATGTCTTGGATATATAACTCTATTATATAAGCCTAAATAGCCAATTTTAAAAGATGATCAGATCAATTTTGGTAATCACTTCTTTTTTTAAAGCCAGGTTGCTGAGAAGTTGAAGACTATGTTGGGTTCTTTTCGTGATTACTAGGTCCAGAGAGAGTTGAGGAATGGTGTCAGGACAGCATGGGAGAAATGTTCTATGGAGCACTCACCTCTGTAAGAGCCGGAGGCCTTTCTTAGCATGAAGTCTACTTAGCACTTATAGATAAACATAATTGATCTAGTGGCCTAAGTTTCCCATCCAAAAGACCTTCCTGTATTCATGAGTAGGAAACGAAGGCTGTACACAGCAGTTTGCTCTCATTCATAGTGTCCATGGAAAAGGAATAAAGGTAAAAGAAAATAAATCTATGCATAGCCAGGGTAACTGGAAGATAGCTATAATCCATTGCATGCACCTTTCCCTATGCTCAGGTCACATTCCCCTTTGGGTATGTGTTGGCAAATGTTTTCAACGAGATAATTTAGTGAAGTACCATGAAGAACTCCGAACAGATGATATTTAAAGAGGTCACGATCAGTTCAGTCTAGCCTGCCTTGGCTATTTTAAACAAAAGGAAATGGGCTTTTACACAACGTTAAACTCAACTGAGAGAGTAGGTGTCCACTCTTCCTGGAAACTATCCAGGCAACCAGATACTTGCCTATTCTGAGATCCCTCTCCTTATTTGCATCTTCTTCATTATGAGACTACCTATCATCCATCTGAATCATACCTCTACCCCTCCTTCACTCCAACAGCCCCTCTGGCTTTGATGTCTCACTTGAATCCACTTCTCTAGTTCTACCTATGCCCACCTGACTAGGAAATATGAACCTGGTATTAGCCTGCTGGAATCCTGCTAGAGAGTCAATGCATTCCCACTTTCTGCCCTGTGTGTTAGGGGTAGTGGTCGGTGGGGAGGGAGGATGTTGAGAGATAATCTGAGAAACTGGCCAGATAGTACTATTCACAGTGCCTCGTTTATATCATTTGCCTGATCTATTTTTTTGATATGCTAAAATGTATATGATTCCTATACAAATGAGAGAGACTGATACTAAAACCATGTATTTTAATATATTCTTTCCCTTCAGCAAGAAATATTTGTAAGGCAATTATCTAGGATATGTGATAGAAAAGAAGGGTACAAAAAGGCATCTCTGCAAAGAATTCTATGTGGGTTCCTATTATTCAGCTTCCACAATGCCCATGTGCTGAACTGTCATATTACCTGGTGAACATGATATGGGGGCTTATGGAAAAGAACAAATACTTACAAAAGCCAGAGAGTCACTGGCTGCAGATTAGAATCATCAAACTGACTTGGGATGTGCAGGCATTCAATGGTTACAGGGCATTTCCACAGCATAGCTCATGATCTGCTCAAGAGAGGAGCAATGGACTCCATCTTACTAACACATCTCCCTCCCCATCCCCAAGGAGTTCTGCCTACCTGGCATGATGACATCAGGAAATCCCAATTTTCTTGTAATTGCTAATCCCCTATTAAATAAAATGGGATTTTCTCTCCGAATCTGTTCCATGTCTCCACGAAGAAGCTGCAGAGAAATAATAAGACCTGCAAAAAAAAAAATATTTTCTTACTCAGAACAACACTTCTACCCTGTTATGTAGAATTGAGACAGTTTTAGGAGAGATAGTGAAATGGCCAGGCAGTCAGGACAAACCGCCCCCCCCCCCAACACCACCAAGAGCTAGCAGGAAGAAAGGGATTGCCAGGGCTTACTCAGGGCCTTCAAATGCAAATGACCATGAGGCTCACCGAGCAACTCCTTTGTCCCTGAGGCCAGAAAACTAAGAAGTGGGGGTGGACAGATGGGAACTTGGAAAGAATTGCTACCTGTCTTGTCTGGATTTAACCAGTAACCTTGGTGCTGTTTCATTCTTGTTTTGCATAGATTTTAACCAATGACTTTAGTGCTTAGTTTTAATGCCTATTTTGCATAGGTTTCAACCAATGCTGTAGATGCATTTTTCAATGCCTGTTTTGCATGACTGTTAATTATGCTCATACCCCAAATCAATATAACCCCTGACCTAATCTCCACTAGCTGATAATCCAGCTTCCACGTACCCCTCTGCCTTGTGGAGTTTCTGCTCTCCTTCCTTAAATAAATCCTACTCCTTTTACTCCTTCCGTGATTGTCTGTGGATTTTATTCTTCAAATTCATGAGACAAGAACCCAGAAGATGGCGCCAAATTCCCGGGGTGAATTTCCAGGACACCAAGAGCTGCAACACCCAGTTTTTAGCTGGAGAGCTGCTAACACTATTTCGGCTGCAGATGCCTACAGCCAGCCCAAATTTCCAGTTTTAACTGGGAATGGCTGCAAACACTATAAGCGGGCTATTTTGGATGCTGGAATCTGTAGTCAGCCCAGACTCCATTTGCCAGTGGGAGCAGAGAATCCTGCCTCATCTCAAAAAACCCACATCAGTACTAGAAAAGACAAAAATTCCTTTCCATTTTTTGTTTTGTTTTGCAGTTATGAGGATTAAATTTAGGATCTCAGACATACTAAGTACCACTCCACCACTGAGCTAGATCCCCAGCTCTGGTATTTTTCTTGAGGAAAAAAATTAATTAATACAGAAAGTATAAATTATTATGAAGAAACCTTCTAGAAAGCTAAAGGAATTTAGGTCAAGGTGACATCAATATCCCATGGAATTAAACACAGACTAAGATCTGGGAGACTGAACTGCCTTCCTCTCTGTTCCCCACCATCTGTGAATAGAGTGAGAGGGTGGAACTGCCTAAATTGTACATCCAGGAACTCAGAAAAATATACAGCTAGAAACAAGCATGACCAATGAAGAAAATGGGTCAGGGCATCTCATATGCTGGAAATGAGTGAACTAAAATGTGTTGGGTCTTATGCTAGGAATATGTTAAAGTATGAAAAGTAACTTGCTGGTTCTGCTCTTCAAAGAGCAGACATCATATTCTCTGTTCAGGGGACCACAGTATCACAAGAAAAAGGTGAGGTGCTTTTATGGAGCTAAGCCTCATATCAAATCTTGTGAGAATTTCAGAACTTTCAGATGATCTTTGTTCAGAATTTAAGAACATGTCCTCTCTCAAGACAAAGTGACTTCTGGCTCATTGCTTGCATCCTTGGAATTTTGCACAAAGTTAGAATTTCCCCCTTCTACTCTGTACTCTTGAGGGTCTCCACTGCAGCCACTGGCTAGAAGGCTGTTAGAGATCCAGCTTGTGTGCAATTAGGAATTATCACTTCTGATAATGTGAATGACTAGTTGTTTGCAGGATGATGAATTTAGATGCTAATCTATGGGCCAGCAGGAAGCACCCTCAATGTCTTGTAAACTTGGGAGTTGGGCAGAAAATAAACATCTATAGAAATGGGTGAAGAAGGTATAATTATAATGTAGACAGCAATATAATAATTTTCTGGAAATGGAGAAAGGGGAGGGTAAAGAGAAGTAGAAAATGAGTCAGAAGAGTCATTACAGACATTATATCTGGCACTTAAAAGCATTCAGAAACTGGGAATATGTACTATTGTTTCTAGCACTATTTAGTCATCTGCCTGCATCAGAAACAGGAGAAAATGATGTAAAAAGGAAAAAATGAATTTACTCAGTTTGGCCCAAATGGGGAGGGCAGCTAATATGCATCTGCCTGTCCTATAAGAACAAATGTCAGCAGATATACAGATGTAGATTTAGTCAGGCTTTGTTAGTCAGAGATATGTTATAATTCTAGTTTTTTGACCCTTGTAGGTATGTGACCAAACTTTAAGTACAGATCTTTAATTTCCATTCTCAGCAGGATAAAACTCAATTGCAGTGAAACAATTTATCAGGAAATTGGGAAGATTAGGGCTTTGAATTTTTAAGGGCATTTGTTACACAGAGAGAGGAAATATGGTTTTGCTATAGTTCAAACAGAGCCTCAATATTACTTAATCGACTCTGCTAAACTCACACTTCCCAAGAAACCTGTCCTCCCTCATAACCCCAACTCATTCATCTTCATTGTCTTCACCTGGCAACCAAATCCACAGGGTGCACAGGAATCTCCTGACCTAGAAACTAGCCCAGTGTAAGCAAATAGCTGAGGATGAGAATCTCCAGAATTTGAGGGGGGTGGTGGTTGGAGGGGGAAAAAAAATCACTCTTTTATCATTTTGTATTGGCAAAAAAATTTAGTCAAGTACCTAGGGCTTGCCCTAAACCTCTGCATTTTCTGAGTACCTAACATGATATTTGAAACAGATTGAATTTGGGAACTGTCCAGAGTGGACAGAGACATAGTCTAGTACACAGAGCAAGCTTCCAAAACGCAAGTTACACAGTGAAGCAACTTAGCCTGAGCCACAGCTCCTGCATTGAACCAAAAATAACTAGAAGAAGATTAGCAGCTGTAAGACCTACCCAAAAATGCATACTAATGAGAAAATCCACAAGTGGGTGGACCCTTATCTTACTAACCAGGTGGGACCTACCCAAAATCCATACTAATGAGAAAATCCACAAGTGGGCCTTGACTTCATAAAAAGAGGATAAAAACCGAGGCCTGCAACCAAGAAATCGGGAGACATACCCCACAATGGAAGCGTATTGACATTGGTCCTTAGGCCCATTGCATGCCTCCTCTCCACCCCTTGCAACCCATTTAACCTGCCATCAAACCCAGCAACTCCACTCCAGATCTGAAGCAGCTTGCTACACCAAACTCAGCAACCTGGACTTTGTCTGGAGAGCGCCTGATCTCGGCTCCCTGGTGAGTGCCTGCCTGCCTGCCAGATTCTTCAGCTCCTGGCAATTTGACCTCCACTCCTGGAGAGTGCCTGACCTGACCTGCCTGAGGACTCTGCGTGCATTCTACTGGTAACCAGGGACATCACACTGATGCTGGTGAGAGGACTGTGAGCTTATTCTTCCTTACCTATTGCCTTGAGCTTATTGCATTAAGAATAGCCTATAAGTGGCGTGTAATTATTAGATTATATTATGTGTGCTGTGACTAAGTAAGATAAGAATATAGGAGAGTGTGATTTGTAGTGTGACATCCCTTGAGAATTGTGATATTAACACCCTCAAGTGCTGTGTTAAATAAAGAATATTAAAAGGGAACTTGTCTCATTGCATCTGTCACTGAACGTGCAATCTCTCAGAGATTGATATCACCTGCAGGCGATATCAGTGCCACCACTCGAGTCACACTCAGGACAGGAAACCTCTCTGAAACTAAGAGCAACTTCCTCATGCTGAGAATGGAAGCTGAGGGGCCTGACAGGCTCCAGGGAAGCTAAGAATGAAGATTGCCCTGCTCTCCAGCTATGTCTAGCATAAGGTAATTAAATCTACATACCTATATTTTCTGCCTTTTGTCTCTTTGCCACTTCTCTCTCTTATTAAAAGTATTGCTGACCCTCAGAGATTTCCAAGGTGTAACTTTTTTTTTTAACTTTTGAAACAATAAGTTTCTTCTACCTTCCTAAAAAGCTGGCTTTGAATAAAACATATTTTCCTAACCATTTTGACTCCAAGATTTCTGGAGTAGTGAGCATTGCAGCACAGCCTCTTCCCTTGGTTGGTATTGGTGCTGCCCAGTAACACCTTGAGATGCAAAGCAAAACTTGTGCGGATATAGACTGAAGGTTCTAGGAGAGTTACCTCTAGCTTTGCAGATACCCAAAGTGATCTTAAGCAGCTTCTCTCTATTTTAAACAAGAGGAGCCTCAGTTTACACAAGAGTTCAGGTGGAAAGGCACACAATGAATGAAAGAAACCAAAAATGAACACTATAAAAACTGTATCCGCTTTTATAAGGACTAGTATCCTGAAACTTCTGGATTTCCATTATGGTTTTGAAACCCAGCGTGATTAATGTATATGCCAAATAATGCTAAGGCATGATCCTCATGGCAAGAGAGCCTATGTGGCTGGCTCAGAAGTGACCCACTCACCTACCATGTAACCAGTCCCTTGTTAACACTTCTTATTCTACCTATGCATCATCTCACTGGGGCCCTAAAGTCTAAGAACTTGAAATTAACTAAGTCTATACAATTTTTCTCTCAATAGGATCCCTCTGATTACCTGACATATGAAAGTCATTTACTGTACTATATCTGTGGTTAAAATTGGCCCATAAAAAAGCACCTGGACAAACTGATACCTGTGTGGAATATTGGACAACTTTACTTTGTCCCTTTGCCCTACCTCATTGCCACCTTCTTGCTGAATAAGTACTGTATAAATTAATCTCAGTCTAAGACATGTAAATGAAGCTATACAATTGACAGTAATTAAAAAATCAATAAAACAATGTGCCAATTGTTTTGTCTTCACTTTTTAAAAATGACTCATGTGATTGGACTGTGAAAAATTCATTCTGTGGATACACATTGAAGAGGCCAACAATGGAAATGAAGAGCCACATATATCAGAGTGTCAAGCTCTTTTGGTGATGTAACAGAGAGAGGATTTGATGTTAATATCTGTCCCTGTACCCATTGCTTTTTTTGGTTGGGGTTGTAATTTTGGTTCAGGAAAACAAAAATTTCTCAATGTGACAAACCCTGAAATGCATTTTTGCTCACTGTTACTTCAAACTGGAACTCAAATTACCTATCAAAGGACATGAAAAGCAACATAGAAAGAACAGAAAACATATTTTGGGCAGCAGATATCAGGGAAGGCCTCAAGTTATCACAAAATAACTAGTAGAAAGTGCTTACAAAAGGGAAAAATGTATCTGTAGGGAACTAAACACACAGCAACCAATCAACACCAACTGAGGTGCTTTATGATTAGCAAATGCAACACAACACATTTTCTAGCCAGAGAAATACGTCACCATGGCTGGCGCTGGGGGCAGAGTACTTGGCACTGGACTTTCGGATGATGTTCTCATGGATCTGGGCCCACTCACTTTCATTGTTGCACCTGTAACAGAAGGACAGGCTTTATAGCGTGCAAGTATTTTATTTATTTTTTAAACGTTTTTTTAAAGAGAGAAGGACAGTGAGAAGAGAGAATCAATTTTTATTGAGTTTTTCACATGGCTTTCATTGCTCCGAAACTTAGTTGTGTGTACGTGGGTACTGGGGCTTGAACCCGTGTACTTGCTCACGTTGGGCAAGTGCCGTAACCAACGAGCCACTGCTCCAGACCCAAGCTTACAAGTATTTTAAATCAGATCAAATAAGTGAAGGGAAAAGGATGCCTCATTTTCCTAAAGAAATGAATACATATTTTACTAAATTTGATAAGGCTCTCTCTATTAAGTGTAGAAGATTCACACTTGGGGTAAGAGTAGAATCTCTAAAAAGAATCTCTACTAATGCATATTTGTTTATGTATGTGTGTGTGTGTGTGTGTATATATATATATATATATATAATATATATATAATTTTTGGTGGTGCTAGCGATGAAATCCAGGGCCCTGTACATGCAAAGCACATGTTGTTTCACGGAGATACATCCTCACATTACAAATATTTCTTTTACTTATATTTATTTTTTGGTACTGAGGATTGAACTCAGGGGCACTTTACCACTGAGCTACATCCCAAGTCTGTTTTCAGTTTTCATATTTTTCTTTTGAGACCAGATCTTGCTAAGTTGCTTAGGGCCTAAGTTGCTGAAGATGTCCTCAAACATGCAATCCTCCTGCCTTAGCCTCCTTAGTAGATGGGATTACAGGTATGCATCACCACCCCTGGCACAGATGTTTTTTAAATGGCAAAACATACTCCTTTTAAGTGACAAAAAAAATTTTTTTTCTGGCTCCCCTCGTCCCTCCCCCACAACACACATGTGAGGAAAGTTCTTGATTAAAAAAAAAAAAATAGTTCCTCTCAAGTACTATTAAAAACTGCCATGACTTTGGCTTTATGTTACCATACAATGGTCATTGAATTGACCCTAAGGGAAGTCCCACTAAGCTCAGGAAATGTGGATACCATATTCTTGTAGCTGTTTTCAATCAGAGCAGGACACAAAAAGCTTGGGAGAGCAGTGGATTTGGTTCATTGTGAAGTCCTCTATTATCAAGGAGAAGGCAGGCTTAGCAGATATGGTTGGATGCCTAAAGAATAAAAAGTTCCTTCCAAGGACTTCAGGATTGAGACAAAAGAGAGAACAGAGGAATAACCCTGTTAAGTTCTGATATTTTAGTGTCTTTCTCTCTAATGGGCAAGTCAAAAAGAGCTGTTGCCATACAGCAACTTGTAACAGAGTTTAGAACAAAGATTAGGAATTCTTTATCCTAATATAGACAATTGGATGAAATACTTGGAATGACATTAAGATAATCTCCTGAGGGCTGGAGTGCTGGCTCAGTGGTTACAGTGCTTGCCTGTAATGCCCAAGGACCCAGGTTAGAAGCCCAGCACCAGGTACACAATGAAGTGTGTAAGCAACGAAAGCCACGTGAAAACGAAAGAAAATTGATTCTCTCTCTCTCTCTCTCTATCCCTCTCTCTCTTAAAAAGAAGAAAACAAAAGATAATCTCTTGAAAACTGCATTTGAGAGGTGGAAGAGAAAATGGTGGTGGCAGAGTTGTGGCATTTATATTTTAGGCTCCCGCTTCCCATGCCACAAACAGGGGCTTGCATAGCTCCAAGAAGTGCGTGCACCCCTGAGCACTGTTGGAATTCAGGACTGGTCATCTACACACACAGAGATGCATGGAAATGCAGTAATTTTGGGTCTAGCTCCAGGTCAATTCAAAGAGCTCCTTAGCTTAGGTTGTTGCTGGCTAGCAGCTGCAGCAGATCAGCCTCCAGAGAAGTGCCTTTCAACGAAGAGGGGGCAGGTTCTGAGCTAACAGGTGAAAGTCTTTCACACAGAAAAACCTCAAATTAAAAGAAGCATCCCTCCTATCCTATTTTGGGATTAGCTCCAGGTGAAAGAGCTCTCAGGACCCCCGCCAAGAGCCACCTAGCCACTATGAAGGCCCAGGCTTCTAGTCCTGAGCTGGCAAGTTCCCAGGATACCCTGAGGATCCCTCTTCCTGGCCCAAAGCTGCTCAGCCACAGTGCAGACCCAGGCTGCAGGTCCTGGGGCAGAAAGAGCCCTGGACACCCTGAGAACCTCTGCCTGGGGCTGCCATGCTGCAGGGCATACCAACCAGGTCCAGATATACTGGGTCCTTCTCTGCCACCAAGGATCCCAGGTCCTGGTGTGGTGTGCAGGCCTGTTCCAACCTGCCCCACACCTCTGAGAACCCAGGACCCACTGATGCACCCCTGCTGCTAAGCTTAAACAATCCAGCTGGCTGCCCCTGGAGCCTAGATCCAAGAGGTGCAGCAAAATGAGGATCCAGGGAGATGCAGCTTTCTGGAAGAAGGTGATCATCAGAGGGTGATGTCTGACCTGACCCTTTGACCTGCAAGAAGAAGCACAGAGACGCTTTCCTTTCCCACAGGGAAACTCAATTCAAAGATTCAGGAGAAGCTCTTTATAAATGAGGAATCAAACTAGAAAAGCCCAGGACCTGATGGATTTCCTGCTGAGTTTTACCACACCTATGAGGAGGAGCTAACACCTTTCCATATCAAGCTATTCCTACAAAATGAAAAGCAGGGAACTATTCCACTTTTTATGAGGCGACCACAACCCTGATACCAAAACCCAACAAAAACACATTAAAAAAAAAAAAAGAAAGAAAGAAAAAAAGAAAAAAACTACAGACAATATCCCTGATGAACACTGACACAAAAATCCTTAATAAAGTTCTAGAAAACCACATTAAAAAACACATCAAGAAAATAATTCATCAGGATCAAGTGGGCTACATTCCAGGGATGCACCAGGATGAACCAGTGTTCAACATATGCAAATCAATAAATGTGATTCATCACTTAAACAGAACTAATGACAAAAACTATATGATCATCTCATTTGACAATGAAATGACCTTTCATAAAATGTAGTATCCATTCATGATCAAAACTCTGGAGAAGATAGGGATCAAAGGAACTTAACTATGTAAAGGCCATATATGACAAACCCTCAGCTAATATAATACTAAATGGAGAAAGGCTGAAAGCATTTCCACTAAATTCGGGAACAAGACAAGGCTGTCTCCTTTCACTACTTTTATTCAATTCCGTCCTCAAGACCACAGCTGGAGCAATCAGGCAAGAGAAGGAAATCAAAGGGATAAGAATAGGAAGAGAGGAAGTCAAACAATCATTTTTTGCTGATGACATGATCCAATATTTGGAAGATCCAAAAAACTCCACCGGAAAACTTTTTGAGCTTATAAACAGATTTAGCAAAGTGGCAGGCTAACAAGATCAACACCCATAGATCAACAGCTTTTCAATATGCCAACAATAATAGCGCAGAAGAAGAAATTGGGAAATTGATACCATTCACAATTACTCCAAAAAGAATAAAATACTTGGGAATTAATATAACAAGGGAAGTAAAAGATCTCTACAATTAAAAGTATGGAACACTGAAGAAAGAAGATGAAGAAGACTTGAGAAGATGGAAAGACATTCCATGTTCTTGGTTAGGCAGAATCAATAAAACTAAAATGGCCATTCTGCCAAAAGCCCTGTACAGATTCAATGCAATCTCCATCAAGATACCAAAGTCATTCTTTTTTTTTTCTAAGAGAGGGAGGGAAATAATGAGAGAGAGAGAGAGAGATAAAAGAGAGAAATCAATTTTATTTATTTTTTTATGACACTTTGAGATATGGACCTACACATTGCAAAAAACGGGATCCGTACCTGAAGAAAAATCCACAGGATCTTTCATAGACCAGCAGGGCCAATTCCAGAAGGAATCGCCATCTAGCAGGATAAAGCACTTCAGGCTTCTAAATAAAAAGGTTTGTACAGGGGCCACTTAGAGACAAAGTCATTAGATTCATTCTGGTGCCCAATTAATGACTCTTTGGGCTTTTTAGCCATATAAATAAGCCTCATGTACTCAGAGCTGTTATGAGGAATGGTTAAATTTAAGGTTCTCAAAACCCAGGGTTCTAGGATAACATTCTACTTACAGAATTCCTTGTGAACAAAGTAACAGGAGAGTTACTTTTTAAATGATCACCTGTGATTTAGTAACATAGCTTGAAATAAAAATGAGAGATGCTAGCAGCAGCGTACCCAGATACTTCTGACTGATGTGTACAGTCTCTCATCCTGTTTAACCAGTCAATACATCAGAGAAGTGTCCAGGCCAGTGTGTGGTGTAATTTTAGTATTTCTTTAAAGTACTCACTGGGCCCCTGGCAATATAATGGAGTCAGTGCTTTGTCAGCTATACCAACAGTGGCAATGTGTACTGTTTCATTTATACATACAGTTTAGATGCCAAATTTATGGCTTATCAGTCATTCCTCTCAACTATTGGTGGCCTTTACAATTCTTCCTTCAGCTTATTTGTTTCCCTCAAGTCTTCCTGGGCAATCTCATCTACTTCCATCCTTCAACCAACAGCAGATGTTGCCAATCCCCAAAGTGGTATCTATAGCCCAGACTTATTCTTAAGCTCCTATCCTGCATGTCCACAAGAGCTCATCATTTCTACCCAACTGGTTTGCCTCAGAGATGTCCTCTTATTGAGTGGAATCCCCCTTGTTCACTAAGTTAGAACCCTTCTACTAGTTACCAGGTTCTACAGAATTTGCTACATGAAAATCTATCACATCTGACTTCTATTCACAGCCTTGGTTTAGCCATTATCATATCTCTTATGGATCAGTATATTCAACTTTTAAGAGACCTTTCAAACATAGTCTTATCAGAATCCCAATCTGGTTATATGGCCACCCTTCTGCAAGACCTTCATAGGTTCTCCCTATACACATACAGGTTAGACATTTTAGCAGGTCTTTTTAAAGTTGTTTTTTTGTTTGTTTGGTTTTTTTAAGAGAGAGAGAAGGACAGTGAGAGACAGAGTGAGAGTGAATCAATTTTTATTTAGTTTTTCATGTGACTTTTGTTGCTCTGACAGTTCATTGTGTATGTGGTGCTGGGGTTTCAAGTTGTTTCCTTACACATGCCAAGCAAACACTAAAGCCTCTGACCCACCACTCTAGCCCCTAAAGCACTCTTTAATAAACAGTTTTTAATTTACAGAAAATTGCAGTGATATTACAGAGTTCCCATATATTCCACATCCAGTTTCCCCTATTATTAACATTTTATGTTTTGATACATTTTTTGCAGTTGATGAATTAATGCCTACACTTTATTGTTAGATTTTATTGTTATCCAAGTCCATACTTTATTTGTAGTTTCCTAGTTTTTACTCAATTTTTTTCCTATTCCAGGATCTCATCCATGACACAATATTACATTGAGCTATCATGTTTCCTCTTGACTGATAAGTTCTCAAATCTTTCTTTAGATGACCCTGGCAGTCTTGAGGAGCTATGGTCAGGCACCTTTTAGAGCTCTAAACTGGGATTTGTCCCATGTTTATTTTAATGATTAGACTGAAGTAATTTGTTTGGGGGAGTAAGAGAACATAGAGGTAAAGTGTCATCTCATCACGTCATATCAAGGTATATACGACCAACTGAACTATCACTGTTGATATTAACTCTGGTCACCTGGCTGAAGAAGTGTTTGTCAAGTTCTTTACTGTTTTCCTCTACTTCCCCACACCCAGTTTTCATTCTGTACCCTTTGGAAAAAGTTTCTATGGATAGATCACATTTAAGAAGTAGGAAATTATATTTCATTTCCTTGGGGGGAAAACCATGAGCCAAAATAAAATTTTCCTCTTCTATGTTGTTCTTGTCACATCTTTTGGTTAAAGTGATAAAACAGCTAACTAAAACATGTGTTTTACATTTAAAAAAAAAACTTTTTTTTTTTTACTTTTGGTACTTTCTACTCCAGAATAATTTTGTATATTTCCTGTTCTAGTCCTAGACTCTTCCACTTCTCCAAGGAGCTCTGATTTCTTTCATTGGATTCACTGGGGAGTTGTATTAGAAACTAAGATCTGTGATCCAGATGTGGTCATTTTAGCTGGCATGTTATTTCTTCCAGGCCTTCTCAGTTAACAGAATAAGGAAATATAGTGTATATACTAACTTGTGTATCCACATTTTTATAAATATTTCCACGTGCCACTATTTGCTAAACAAGTTTATATTGATCACTCTGACTCACACTTCTTACTTATCTAGAATCTCTTAGTCCAAGAATGAGTGAGTATGGAATGACTGCTTCTTCCTACTTATTCCCATGGAAAATTATTTTTACTTCTATCTTATCAATTATCTTGAGCCATAAGTAATTTATTCTTGGTTTTCCCAAAAGAATTGTTCACTCTTTGAAGACGAGGATAATATCTTTAATTATAGAATGTTAGAGGTAAAAGAAACTTCAGACACCTAGAGGACTAGAGGGACATGGCTAGATTCTTTAGGGATCTGAGCCTTAATTTCCTGATGTACATAGCCTAGAAACTTTCCTATTGTTTCTCTTCTTCTCATACTTGATGGGAATAAAAAATGCCACCAGTATCATACTGTTCCTTCATGCTTCAGTATATCCAGAAATAAGAATGGGTTAGCATTAACTTCTACAATGCTGGGAAGATAAAAATTAACTTTGTATTCAACAAAACTCTTATGAGGATGACAGGTGAAAATCATAACACTGCAAAGATTATAACCCCCTTCACCTCAAAACTCCCTTACAGGGTTCTGAAAAAGAAAGTGATTTTAAAATATAAGTGAGGAAAAAGAGCACAAAAGAATATATTGGAAATGGAAGACCTGTAGAATAGAGGAAGTGGGCCAGGGAGGAAGGAGGGGAGGGAAAGAGAAATTATTAGAGACTGAAGTGGAGCAAATTATATTCCATGCATATATGATCATGTCAAAATGAATACTGATATTATGTTTAACTATAAATCACTAATAAAACATTAAAATAATATATAATATATTGGGTATTCAAGCTTCAGGGATGTGAGGATAGATGTGAGGATTGGGCAAGAGTAAGAAGGGAAGACACTGAGGATGAAGGGGCAACATGTCACCAGAAAGCCTAAACAAAATCCAAAGAACTCAGAAGCAGACTAAAATATTTTTGTGATCAAGAAAATATAACAATGGGCTGGAGCGGTGGCTCAGTGGTTTCGGCACTTGCCTGGCAAGTTCGAGGACCCGGGTTCAAACCCCAGCACCACGTACATAACTAAGTGTTGGAGCAACTAAGGCCATGTGAAAAACTAAATAAAGTTGTTTCTCTCTCTGTCTCTCTCACTGTCCCTCTCTCTTTATAAAAAAAAAAAAAAAGAAAGAAAGAAAATATAACAAGTATATTGGCCTAGGGGAATGTGAAATAGAAATTATTGGATTTAAAAAGTTTAGTTTATACAGGCTTCTAGCAGTGGTTTTCAAAGTGGTTACCTTGCCTCCAGGGACACTGTTCATGTAAAGAAACCCTTTTCAACTATTATGACTCAAGGGCAAAAATAGACTGGATGAAAAAGGGTTGCAGGGCAAGTGACTGCTAATAAATACTCTCACTGTATGTGTGAGGAGGTGGTTTTGAGTCACAGTGAGTACAGGCTGATTGCAAAAAGAAACTAGTCAAATCATCTGTAATTAGGTGGATGCAGTTTCATAAGAATATTTTACCCAATCACTAGGGTATTTAATAGGAAAAAAAATTATAAATGTGAGCATTTATTAACTAATAAAATGAGTTGTGATTATAATAATACATGACTATTATATTCAAATTAATATTTAGAGCATGATTACTGATTCAGATAGTCTGTTATCAATCATAAAATGAGGAATTTTGTAATCGAACAGTGATTTGTTTGCCTCTGTGGCAGCCCATGTTCCCGAAAAAAGAGATAACAGGGACAGGTAGAGAAATAGCACTTCAATCACCATGTATCCAGGGATTTTACTCAAGGAAAAATAGAGAAATAGAGATTTGGGGTTTTTGACATGGGAGTCTATAAGAACTCAGAAGCTCCAGAGTAAGTGTTTAGGTTCTGCTCTATAAAGAGTTTAGAATCCTCTCCTCATGCATTGCAGCACATTTCATAATTTGCTTCTTCTCTACTACTTTCTTATCTTCTTGGTATTTGTAATTCTGAAGCATATTCATTCAACTTGCTTCTCATTTTTCTCCAGCGGGAAACGCCTCTCCAATCAAAATAAAAATTTAAAGCGTTGCAAAATCTTTAAATAAGGATTTTTAAAAGGGTGCCGACTATATAGATAGGTGAGTATTTGGGGTATTTCTCCAAACTTATTTAAATTAATTCTCACTGGTGATGTGACTCAGAGATAGAATACTTGCCTAGTATCTATAAGGTCCTAGGTCCAATCCCCAATATTGGAAAAAAAAAAAAAAAAAAAAGGGAGGCTAAGAGCTGAGGCAAGGCCAGTCTGGGCAATTTAGTGACACTCTGCCTCAATCTAAAAGTTTAAAAAAAGAAGGTGCTGAGGATGTAGTTCAGTTCAATCCCCATTAACTCAGGAAAGCATTAATCCTTATAATTCTATAAGGGCAGGCATTATTATGTCAAGTTTTCATATGAAACAGTGAGGTTGAGTGGGAATCTGGCTGGTTCCAAAGGCAGGGATGGGAGGGAAGGAGGCTGCAAAGCACCATGACCCTGAAACCCTTCTTTCTGTATCAGGCTCTAGGGTTCTTGAATCTCTGATGTCTGTATGCACTCCCATTTTCCATGTCTTCATCTAACTGCAACTATTCACTTTTGACCATTTCCTGACTTAATTTGCTTCATAATAAAATTCATTTCTTTGGCTGGAACCTACTTATCAGCCTTTTTTTTTTGGTTGAAGGTCCTAAGCTAGAAAAAAACTTACAGATTTAGGAAACTGACAATGACCACTGGTTCATGATGTCCTTGCTTTTAGTGAAGGGAAAAAAAAAAGAATTTAGAAGGATGAATGAAAAACATAATATGTTTCTATAAAAATGGCCTGACTAATGAAACAGAGTCTAAGACCATGATGACAAATAGACCAATGTGATTCACTCTAGATAGGCTCTTATTAGACATATCTGCCCATTACTGCCCAGATGGGAGCTATTTAAACCAAAAACAGTTTTATTTTTGTGTCTGCACTTAAAATATATATTTAAAAATTTCATCAGGAGGAAACAATGCTGCTTATCCTGTTGGTTATATCAGAAACTCCCTCTTTTGAAAAGGAATCAAAATACCATGCTTCAAAAGAAATGTGGGTGGTTGTAGCTGGAGGAGTTACTGAAAGAGGAACATGATCAAATCAAGTACTTTTTGTTAAGCAAAGACTGAAGATGAACAAATAGTAGCTGAGCAAGTTCTAGTGGCAGGCACTGAAGGAAGAACTTCAGAAGGTTCACCAAGTGTTTGTGAAGATTAAATGGGTAAATACATGCTAAATAATTACAGCTGTACTTGGCACATAGAAACTGCTCAAGTACCAATTTTGGATTTTTTTAAACACATATTATCTCAGGATAGCTTTTCAACAGCCCAGGAAGCAGGCACCATCATCTCCATCCTACAGACAGGCTCAGAAAGACTGTGGCACACCCAAGTCACAGAGTTACTTTGTAAGTCTTGATTTCAGATCTAGATCTACCCAACTCTCAAATTTAAGCTCTTACTAATACACCATATTCGGGGTTTTTTGTTTGTTTTTTTTTTACCACACTAATTAAAAAAAAAGTGTAGCAGAAGAATGGCTAAGAGCAGAGTGTTGTCAGAAGATACAGATTCAAATCCTAGTTCTGTGAATTTTCAAGATAACTTCCATTTACATGAGTATCTCTAACATCTCCCTCCCTCTCTATCTATATATATCAATTCATTCTTTGGAATTAGGCAACCATTATTTTTACTTCTCAGGTCAGAAATGGAGGCTCAGAGAATTTAAGTAATTGATCCCAAGATCATTGAAGACAAAGAATCAATCATCAGCTTTATGAAATAATTATCTCTTTATATGAATAGGTACCCTCAGTATTAAAAGCATGGAATAGTTTGTAGAATAATAATTTATATCCTCCTTTCAGAAGCATATCTGTACATGAGGGAAATTTCACAAGTACATATTTCCTGCAATTCACAATATTTCCTGCAATTCACGTCCTTGAACTATGTGCCATCTTATTACAGTTCTAGAGAAGCAGAAGCATAAATAAGAGGAAAAGCATAAAAACACAGAGGAAAAGATGATACAAGAGGTTCAAAACAGATGAAATGACAATCTAATCAGCGAATCCACCATATTTTCAATGCTGAAATATCACCAAACTTAGGATTTGTTTTTCTTGAAAAAGTCACAGCAAAATAGTCAGACATCATTTAACCATCTTTGGGAATCCAGGTTGGGTGTATTATGGTATGCAAACAAGTTACAGAGGAAATAGTATGCTGCCAACATCATCATATGATTTATAAGATTTACAGTACCCTCAGCAGATTTGTACTTCTTTCTTTAAAATGATACTTAAAAATTTTGGGAAACACTTTTCCCTCAAGCATTTAAGTTGATATAAGAAAATAATGCTTAATTGATATTAAAGGTAAAAATAAACTAACTTAAATTGTGATACTGTGGTAGAAGAGATCCTTGAAAATATATAATAAGGGGTACCTCTCTGAATATAATAAAAACCCTCCCTCCCTTATAGGAGTCTTCTTCCAAGATACTCCACTCCACATTTTAGACTTCAACTGGTTAAAGGATAACCAAGTGTGTTTCTGGCCTGAGTACAGAGTGAGAGCCTTTGTGGAGACCCTTTAACCCTTGCCTTTCTCACCCTTCCCTTGGGAGCTATTGATAATGAGGCAGTTTAACAGATGCATGTGCTCCTTGTCTTTGTACTCTCTCTACGTAATGAATTACAACCTCCAGGAGTCATAAATTGCTAGGTTTTCTGCTCCATGTTGTCCAGGAGAGCAGCATTATACCGTGGTCCATGTTGGAGCATTTATTAAATCTGTTTTCCTGAACACTTCTCTGTGGTGTCTGAGCCTCCTTTGTCTCATTTCATCCTGGCACCCCGGGTGGGACTGTGGAGGTGAAGATAGCTTTTCTGCCTCTCTAGTCTCTGGGATTTCAACTTAATGGGGTGCAGAAGGATGAAACTTCCCTGTAGGGGATGCAACTCTGCTTCCTGAAGTGGCAGCCTTGAAGTGCAACAGAACCCAAGAAGTGCACAAACCAGGAAAAGGGATCTAGGAGCACCACCCAACTAATGTGTAAGGGACAGGGTCCACTAATGGTAGCCAACCTGACTTCCCCTTTCAGGTCTAAGCAGGTAGAACAGAGGCTTGATCAACCTCTGAGGGTCCCTGAGGAAGTTCCAAGAGGAATTGGAGCTGAAAAGGGCCCAGAGAGTTGCCTGAGTAGTCTCTGTTCGGGGTCAGTCAGCAGAGGGAAACTGTGACTCCTCCTTTGGTTTTGGAATTTTGGGATTGGGGTGGTATAGAAATTTTGTGTTGACCAAATCTGTCTGAAGGTGTGTAAAAGTGTGCAACACCAATGCAGAATGGAAAGAGAGGCACTGAATGTAAACTTATTCCTTTAGAGTACATGTTAAAAACTTTAACAAAGGTTTTAATGGTGCCTGTGGGATAAAAGCAAAGTTAGATAATTCCTGTGAATTAAAATGGCCAACCTTTGGTATAGAATGGCCATCAGTATCAGGGGCTACTAAAGGGGGTGGGCATTGGTATCAAAAACCCCCAAAAGGGGGGAAATTATGTTTAAAAGTTTTGAGAACATGGAGAAATGACTATAAAGTTGTTTGTGGCACCACAGCTTTGTGCTACAAAGTCCAAGTGACTTCTACCTTATGGTTCCATGAGGTTTAAGTCATACTATAAAAATCTATGAAAGGTTCTATTTTATATCTAAAGGGTTTAATCTAATAGAAGCTACAAAAAAAATCTGTTGCTCCTACCAATGGAGATCTAACACATATTAAGAAGTTACAAAATTTGTTTTCTGTTTTTTATTGTGTACACACCAGTTGGCTTATAGATAAATGAATACTCATAAATTTAAAAAATAGATTCAAATGCCTTTTAGTTCATGTGACTTAAATAAACTTTAACAAAAGGGCTAATCTAAACTGGTGAGAGTAAAGGTACACTTTTTGTTTCTTTGTTTTAAAGATAGAGGGACAGTAAGAAAGAAATAAAGTCAGAATCAACTTTATTTAGTTTTTCACATGGCCTTTGTTGCTCAGATACTTCGTTGTGTACATGGTGCTGGGGTTTGAATCTGTGTACTAGTGCATGCCAGGCAAGTACCATAACTGCTAAGTCACCAATCCAGCCCGAGTAAAGGTACCTTTAAAATTACTAACTTACATATTACTAAAAGTTTGTCCTGAAAAAAGAATGTCTATTTAAAAATAAGCCTCAATGACAAAACAGTAGTAAGAATTATATTCAAACATGAAGTGGACCACTACTGGATTAAATTGTTGGTTTTAAAAAAATGTTTAAAAAGTAATAACTTCTAGGATTTCTTTTACTGTCTTTCTCTTCAGCAGAGAATCTAAGTCTTGATCTTTGTGGATCACCTAAAGTTAACAGCTAAAGATGAGTAAACTAGATTTAACAAAGTTAAGATTAATCTTAATAAATGAGTTTGTTAAAGGGGAAATCTGCTTAATTTACAAGGTTACAATGCTAAAATGTCAATTGTTAATATAAATTCAAGTACCTTAGCATTCTTAAATTCTAAAAGGTTTATGCACACACACACACACACACATACATACTTGGGTTTATTAAATGTCCTTTTAATAATTGATTTTTTTTAATGAAAGAGGGACAGTGAGATAGAAACGGAGAATCCATTTTACTTAGTTTTTTATGTGGGTTTCATGGCTCTGAAATGTTGTGGTGTATGTGGTGTTGGAGTTTGAATCTGCATCCTCACGCATGCCAGAAAGTGCTGTAACTGCTGAGCCACCTCTCTAGCCCCTTAATAATTTTTTTTTTTTAAGAGAGAGAGGGACAGAGAGAGAGAAAGAGAGAACCAATTTTTTTTTTAAGTTTTTCATGTGACCCTCATTCCTTCAACACTTCATCGTATACGTGGTGCTGGGTGGGGGCTTGGGTTTGAACTCAAGTACTCACACACGTGAGGCAAGTGCCATAACCACCGCTCCAGCCCCTTAATAATTGATTTTTTTTTTTTAAAAGAAAGAGGGTACAGTGAAAGAGAGAGAAGCAATTTTTATTTAGTTCTTCATGTGACTTTCATTCCTTGGACACTTGGTTGTGTATGTGGTGCTAGGGTTTGAACTCGTGTACCAGCACATGCTGGGCAAGCACCGTAACTGCCGTGCTGTAACTGCTGAGCCACCGCTCCAGCCCTTTAATAATTGATTTTTAAGGAAGAGTTTAAGATTGCTTTTCTTCTAGTTTCTTCACTAGGAACAAGGTTATTAAAAGTTAAAATTGTAACAGATATAATGGGATATGTAAAGGGCACAAAAGGTTTCAGCTATGCTTCAAATAAAGTACTTCAAATAAATAAACTATGCTTCAAATAAATAAAAAACAAAGTATTTGATCCTATTAAAAGGAGCAGTTGAAGGGTCAGAAAATTTATAAGAATTGCTTCAGAATGTAAATTTTAAAAAAGAATCATCAGCTAAAAAGATAAGAATGTCATAGATATGGAAATATATTTTAGAATAGGAAATTTAAAGAAGAAAAATGTCTCTAGAAAAAAATATTTTGAATGCGAAGACAAATAAGCTATGAGTGTGTAAGTAAGCTGCAAAAGGTTTATGGAGAATAAATTGTAAAAGTTTGTGTGTGTGGTTAAGGTAACTGTAACTAACACAGTTAAAGTTATTTAAGGCTTCTCCTAAGGTTCAGTGCTGATAAAGTGAGGGAAGTCAGAATCTGATTCTCTATATGTATTTTTTAAAATTTTTATTAAGGAGTTATTGTGCCATCATAAATGCATATAAAGTAACAATATGCTAGGCATATGTTCTCAAACTAGAATTATCCCCACATTGCCCACACCCCTGTCTCTTGATTCTTCAATATTTTACACCAACAAGTGACATAAATGCTTAGATTGTTAATTTTCCAAAAAAAAAAAATGATTGTGTATTATTGGATTCTCAGGAAGGCAAAGAGTTGGCTACATTGTTGATTGTCTCATAGGACCCATGCTATTCTCTATTCTAGCTTTCATTCCACTCCCCCACATGTTCTATAGTTGTCCTAGGTTATGTGTTGCTATGCCTTTGCTGTGTCTAATACATGAGTTTGACTACCTTTTACCCAAGATTGAGTTTAGCTCTGGCCTCCACGAATAAGTGAAAACATTTGACCCTTGAATCTCTGGGTTTAGCTAACTTTGATCAGCATAATTTCTTCCATAGACATCCATTTACCTTCAAAAGCCACAATATTGTTGTTTCTAACTGCTGAGTAGAATTCCATTGTATATATATAACACAGTTTTTGGATCCATTTGTTCAGTGAAGGGCATCTGGGTTGGTTCCATAGTTTAGCTATTGTAAATGGAGCTGCTATGAACAAAGACTTTGTGTGTCTCTGTAATGTGGTGATTCTAATAACTCCTCTGGGAAAATACCCAGAAGAGGGATAGCTGGATCGCATGGTGGATCTATCCCTAATTTTTGGAGGAATCCTCAAACTGCTTTCCAGAGCAACTGTACCAAATGGCAGTTCCACCAATAGTGTGCTAGTGTTCCTATCTCCCCACAACCCCTCCAGCATCTGTTACTGTTTATATTCTTCATCTCTGTCAATCTGACTGGAGTGAGGTGAAATCTTAAGGCAGTTTTGATTTGCATTTCTCTGATTACTAGTGACTTAGAATACTTTCTCATGTATTCATTGGCTTGCTCAATTTCCTCTGTTGAGAAGTTTCTACCTATCTCTTTGGTCCATTTATTGATTGGGTTGTTTGTGGTTTTAGTATTAACTGTTTTTGAGTTCTTTGTAAATTTTACTCATTAGTTCCCTGTTAGAGGAATCACAGACCATGATCGTCTCCCATTCTGTAGGTTGTCTCTTGAGAATTTTGACCAATTCTTTGGCTGTGCAGAAGTTTTTCAGTTTAATGCCATACCACTCATTGATTTTTTACTTTAATTCTTTTGCTTTGGGAATCTTGTTGAAAAAGTTGTTGCATACTCCCACCTGCTGAACTCTTCTAGCAGATGTATGGTAGCTGGTTTAATTCTTAGTTCTTTAATCTATTTTGTATTGATTTTAGTACAAGGTGAGAGATAAGGATCTAATTTGAATTTCTGCAAGTGGATGACCAGTTTGTCCAGCACCATTTGTTAAATAGGCTGTTATTCCTCCATGTTATGTTTTGACCCCTTTTGTCAAAGATCAGATGTTGAAAGATTTGTGGGTTTGTCTCAGAGTTTTCTATCCTATTCCATTGGTCTTCATTCCTATTTTGATGCCAGTACCATGCTGTTTTTGTTACCACAACTATACGTTACAATTTTAGATCTGGTATTGTGAATATTTTGTTGTTCTTGCTTAGTAATGTTTTGGCTATTCTGGGTTTCTTCTTGTTCCAAATGAATTTGAGAATTGCTTTTCTATATCTGTAAAAAATGATATTGGTAACTTGACGGTGATTTCATTGAATCTGTATAGTGCTTTTGGCAGACTGGCCATTTTTTATTTTTACTTTTTATTAGTTCGACATAGTCTTACATATTGGAGGGAATTGTTACATATTCATGCATATATGGATATTGACATAGTGAGATAGTAAAGTTATGGCTGATCACCGATCTTAACCAGGATTTACACCCCTTCATCCATTTTCCCAAATCATGTCCCCTTTGCAATCCCACAACACTATACTTTGAAATGAATGTATACATTTATAATAACTGTTAACATTTCTGAGTTTCTCTGCCTGCCTGTGTATACCTAGGCTTCTAATGGGAGTTGAATATTCCCTGTTGCATTGATACCCTGTTGTCTGTCCCTCCCCTGCCAGACTCCATTCCTTCTGATGATGGGGGTCATCAGAAAGATGGTGTCTGACCCAACCCTTGACATGTAAGGAAGAAGAACTCAGAGACTTGTCTTCTACCCAGAGAACCCAAATCCAAATATTCAGAAGATGATTTCCAAAGATGAAGAATCAAACTAGAAGAGGTTCACCTCAAACCCACAACTCCCCTAGCAAGGAGCCCACGGTCAGGGAGTGGGATGAAAATCTGCAACATATTATCAATGATCTGAAAACTAAAAGGAACAATGAATGAAAAGAAGATTTAATGAAGGAACTGGGAAAACTCAAGAGCTGAAAAACTCTATTATCAAAGAAATAGACATACTCAAAAAGAAAGTAACAGAGTAAAATCTGCAGTCAATGACATGAGAGGAACAACGGAAGAACTTAATAATAGACTAACTGCTATAGAAACAGAACCTCAGCTCTTGAAAAGAGAATGTCTGATAACGAGGATAGGCTGAGTAAGCTTGAGAGCACAGATGACAAAAAAGAAAAAAAATTCATAAAACATGAAAAGAATACTCAAAATTTCTAGAATGAAATTAGAAGAAGCAATCTAAGAGTAATTGGGTTACAGGAAGAAATCAAAACACAAATGAATGGTATAAGGAACATTCTCAACAAAATAGTTAAAGAAAATTTTCCCATATAAAAATAGAGTTAGGGGCTGGAGCAGTGACTCAGAGGTTGTGGCGCTTGCCTGGCATGCACAAGGAGACTGGTCTAAACACCAGCACTACATACACAACAAAGTGTTGGAGCAACGGCAGCTACGTGAAAAACTGAATAAAATTCATCCTCTTTCTCTTTCTCTCACTGTCACTCTGTCTTTAGAAAAAGAAGAGTCAGATATGCTCATCCAGGAAGCTTTTAGGACCCCCAAAAGGTCCAATCAAAATAGAAGTTCACCAAGACACATCGAATTCATAATGTACAATAGGGAAATCAAGGAAAGAATATTAAAAGCTGCAAGGGAGAAATGTCAAATCACATTCAGAGGCAAACCAATAAGGATCACCTCTCATTTTTCAGCTCAGACGCTAGAAGCAAGAAGATACTGGAAGGTGATCTTTCAGTGCCTGAATGACCACAACATGCAACCAAGAATACTATACCTAGCAAAACTCACCTTCAATTTTGAAGGGGAAATGAGAACTTCTCATGATAAGATCAAACTTGAAGCACTCATGAACAGAAAACCAGCATTAAAAAGAATCCTAAAAGATAAACTCCAGATAGAAAAACAAGCAAACACTCCTCATAACCCACAAATAGAGGACATTCAATAAAGGTACATGCTATCAATAGACAATCAAGACAGCACAGAGCTTACTAATAAAACAAGATGACTATGAACTACAACCACATAACGATTCTAACACTAAATGTGAATGGTTTCAATGTAGCACTGAAAAGACACAGACTAGCAGATTGGATCAAAAACCAAAATCCAAACATATGCTGCTTAAAAGTGACCCATCTTACAGCCAATGATATCCACAGACTGAGGTTGAAAGGATGGAAAAAAAAGCAAGCTGGTATTGCAATATTTACATCTGACAAAGTAGATTTCAAACATAAACTAATCAGAAGAGGTAAAGAAAGTGACTACATTTTAGTAAAGGGAGCAAAACAACAGGAAGATATAATCATAGTAAATATATACTCTGCAAACACCAATGTCCCAAACACTCCTCTATCACCAAAAGACATTTCATCAAAGAAAAAAGAACAAAGAGAACTCCAGTCTAAACAACAACATAAATTAAACAGACATCTACGGAATATTCCACCCCAAATTGGCTGAGTATATCTTCTTCTCAGGAGCACATGGATCCTTCTCCAAAATAGATCATATTCTAGTTCACAAAGGAAATTTCAGCAAATACAAAAAAGTAGATATTATTCCATGTATCCTATCAGATCATTATGCCATGGCCCTAGAAATTAACAACAAAAATTATAACAGAAAACACACATATACATGGAGATTGAATAAAACCCTACTAAATGCAAAATGGACCCAGGAAGACATGAAAACAGAAATTAAGGAATTCTTGGAAGAGAATGAGAATGAATACACAACATATTGAAACCTCTTGGACAGCATGAAAGCATTCTTTAGGGGAAAATTTGCAGCACTGAGTCCCTACTTTAAAAATAAGGAGAGGTCCTAAGCAAATAAACTTATGCTCCAGGTCAAATCTCCACAACAGGAAGATCAATCTAATCCCAAAGTCAGCAGAAGACAGGGCATAATCAAGATCAAAACTGAAATCAGCGAAATTAAGAAGATAAACAATAGAACGATTCAACAAAACAAAGAGCTGGTTCCTCGAAAAAATAAATACAACTGACAGACTCCTAGCTAATCTAACTAAAAGGAGAGAATCAAAGCAAATCAACAAAATCACCAATGAAGAGTGGGTGATCACCACTGAACCCATTGAAGTCAAACAGATTATCAGAACTTATCTTGAAAAACTATACTCCTTTAAATTAGATAAAGTGGATGACATGAACGTACTTCTAGACACATAAAACATCCCCAAATTGACACAGGATGTAACTGAAATACTAAACAGCTTAACAATAGGCACTGATATCCATATAGCAATTAAAAGTCTTGCTAAGAAGAAAAGCCCAGGACCTGATGGATTCCCCTCAGAGTTTTACCACACCATTGAAGAACAGCTAACACCTCTCCTTATCAAGCTATTCCAAGAAATTGAAAAGTAGGAAACTGTCCCACATTTTTATGAAGCAACCATAACTCTGATACCAAAACCCAACAAAGGTGCATCAAAAAAAGAAAACTACAGACCAACATCCCTAATGAACATTGATGCAAAAATCCTTAATAAAGTTCTCGCAAACCACATTTGAAAACACATGAAGGAGATAATTCATCATGATCAGTAGGCTTCATTCCAGGTATGCAAGGCTGGTTCAAAATCGGGACTGAAGGAACTTAACTTTGTGAAGGTCATATATGCCAAACCCTCAGCTAGTATAATACTAAATGGAGAAAAGTTGAAAGCATTTCCATTAAACTTGGGAACTAGACAAGGCTGCCCACCCTCACCACTTTTACTTAATGCTAGAGCAATCAGGGAAGAAAAGGAAATCAAAGTGATAAAAATAAAAAGAGAAAAAGTCAAACTATCTTTTTTTTTTTTTAGAAAGAAGGACAGTGAGAGAGAGACAGAGAGAATCAATTTTTTAAATCTATATAAATTATACTTTATTTTTTCTTTTTTTATTAGATGATATAGAGTTACAATTGAGGGGGAAACATTATCAAACATTCAAGAACAAATGTATATATACTTAGTTATCTAGGGCTAATGCCATGTAATGGTTGCTCTGCTTGGGTTCCCCATGTTGCTGTTTCCCCCAGAAGAACCCCTGAGTTAAATGGATATCTCGTGGAGGTCAGAGATCACCTTCTAAGATGATTCCCCTATATTCGCATCCTCCAGTCTCCTAGGTAATTTTCCTAAGCCCTCCCAAGAGAATCAATTTTTACTGAGTTTTTCACATGGCCTTCATTGCTCTGACATTTAGCTGTATATGTGGGTGCTGGTGTTTGAACCCATGTACTTGCATATGCCGGGCAAGCACTGTAACGGCCGAGCTATCACTCCAGCCCCAAACTATTCCTTCTTGCTGTGACAGGATTCTATATCTGGAAGATCCAAAAAACTCCACCAGAATACTGCCAAAGCTTATAAACAGATTTAGCAAAGTAGCAGGCTACAAGATCAACACCCATAAATCAATAGCTTTCCTATATGCTAATAATAATATGGCAGAAGAATAAATCAGGAAATCGGCCCTATTTACAATATCCTCAAAAAGAATAAAATACTTGGGAATTAATCTGACAAGCGAGGTAAAAGACCTTGACAATGAAAATTATTGAACACTGAAAACAGAAATTGAAGAAGACCTAAGATGGAAAGATGTTCCATGCACTAGGTTATGCAGAATTAATATAAATAAAAATGCCATTCTGCCAAAAGCCCTATACAGATTCAATGCAATCACCATCAAGATACCAATGTCATTCTTTACAGATATAAAAAAAGCAATTCTCAGATTCATTTGGAATAACAAGAAAGCAGCCAAAATATTACTAAGCAAGAAAGACAAACAGGTGGTTTTTGCAATACTAGATCTAAAATTATACTATAGAGCTATAGTAACAAAAACAGGATGGTACTGGTATCAAAACAGGAATGAAGACCAATGGAATAGAATAAAAGAGTCTGAGACAAATCCACAAATCTTTAAACATCTGAGGAGTCAAAATATAACATGGAGGAATGACAGCCTACTCAACAAATGGTGCTGGACAAACTGGACAGGCATTTGCAGGAAGTTGGAATTAGATCCTTATCTCTCACCTTGCCCAAATATCAGATCAAAATGGATCAAGGAACTAGGAATTAAACCAGCTACCATACAACTGCTAGAAGAAAAATTAGGACCAACAATTCAGCATGTGAGATTTGGCAAAGACTTCCTCAATAAGACTCCCAAAGTAAAATAGTTAAAGTCAAGAATTAATGAGTGGGATGCCATTAAATTTAAAAGCTTTTGCTCAGCCTAAGATTTAGTCAAAACAGTCATGAGTGAACTTACAGAATGGAAGAGAATCAAGTCCTGTGATCCCTCCAACAGGGGACTAATATCCAAAATTACAAAGAACTAAAAATCTCAATAACAAAAACACAAACAATCCAATTAATAAATGGGCCAGAGAGCTACACAGAAACTTTTCAATAGAGGAATTGAGCAAGTCAATGAATACATGAGAAAGTGTTCTAAATAATTAGTAATCAGAGAAATGCAAATCAAAACTACATTAAGATTTCACCTCAATCCAGTCAGATTGGCATTGATGAAAAATACAAACAACAATGAATGTTGGAGGGGTTGTGGGGAGATAGGAATGCTAGCACACTGTTGGTGGAACTGCAGACTGGTACAGCTGCTATGGAAAGCAGTGAGGAGAATCTTCAGAAAATTAGGGATGGATCCACCATATGACCCTCTTCTGAGTATTGTTCCAGAGGAGTTAGAATCACCATATTACAGCAACACAGCAAAATCAACGTTCATAACAGCTCAATTTACAATAGCTAAACTATGAATCAACTCACATGCCTCTCACTGGATGAATAGATCCAAAACAATGAGTTCTACTCAGCTATTAGCAATGATATTGCTGTCTTTGAAGATAAATGGATGGCTATGGAAAAAATCATGCTGAGCAAACTTAGCCAAAACCAGACAGTCAAGGGCTGAATGTTTTCCCTCATTTGTGGAGACTAGAGGTAAACCTAGGCTTGGGGGAAAGGTAGTCAAACTCATGTATTAGATCTACAAAAGGTATAACAGTATATAATCTAGGGGATCTACAGAAATGTAGGTGGAGGAGGGAGGATGGGCAAGGTGGTGGTGGGTGGGAGAGGTAGGTAGGCTAGGGAGGGATCTAGGGAGACATTGTAAAATGTAGCATACTCTTTATCCCCTTAAGAACCCAAATAAAACTTATGCAATCATTTAATTCTGGAAAATTCACAGTCTTAGCATTTATATCGCTTGTAGGGGCAAAATGTAAAAGAATCAGACTGGGGAGTGAGCAATGTGGGGGTAGTTCTGGTGTAAGAACATATGCATATCATATTGTTACTATATATGCATTTATATATAAATTTTTAATAAAAAAATTTTAAAAAGACTTTATGAGCCAATGTACAAAAAAAAGAAAAAGAAAAAAAAAGAAAGAAAGAAATGCTTATGGTAGTTCTTCAAGCTCAACTCAAATAAAGTATACTAATTAGTAATATGAAAACATCTGAAAGTATAAAATTCAGTGGTAAAGGTAAGTATATAATCAAATATTCTTAAACTGCAATGTAATAGTGCTAGCATAAAAGTTAAGAGATAAAATAATAATAATTATGCTACAACAATTTATTAATGGATTTAGAATGCATAAAAATTGAAAAAGTGATACTGTATACATTAAACATAGATCTTAGATAAAATAGACTTTCATTCAAAATATATTACAAGACAAAGGCCTCTATATAACGATAAAGGGTTGATTCATCAAAGAATGTAACAATTGTACCCCACTTTTAACAACAGTATGTCATCCAAGCAAAAAAATTAACAGGAACAGCAGTCATTGAATAACATAATAGAGCAAATGAACTCCAAGGATATACATACACAGGACATTCCATCCAACAGTATACACATTCTTCTGAAGTACACATGGAACATTCTCCAGGATAGAGCATGTTTTAGGCCACAAAACAAATCTTCACAAACTTAACAAAACTGAAACCATATCAAGTAACTTTTCCAACATTATAGCATGGCTGCTGGTCATAAGACTCAGATGATAGGCTTGCTGGACAGGTGGGGCCAGTTCCCCTTTGCTTAGGTATTGGGAATGTTGGTCCTGACTTGCTTCAGTTTCCTTTTTGTGGGAGAGAATTGGTACATAGGTCAGAGAAAAGCTTGGGACAATTGAAGGCAGAAGGCTGGGGTGACTCCATGGGCTACATGAAGGTCTCATGTACAGAGTCTAAAGGGTACCAAATATCAAGCACTATCTGTCTTTCTGTTTCTGACTGCTTTGGTCTGATGGTAGAGGGCATCCTCACATGATGAATCTTGGATCCTGAGATACACAGGTCCGAATTGTTTCAATTAGAGATCTTTGGGAAAGAGGTGATCCAGAATGTAAGCTGAGGATTATTTCTCTTTCTCTGCAAAATGTCTCTTCCTCACATACACCTTGCTGCACAGGATACTCCCAACTACCCTACATGTCCTGATGAAGTTCAACTCTTTCACCTCCACTCTCTCTCTCTCACTCACTCTTACTCCCTCCCTCCTCTCCCCCCCCCCCCCCTTTCCTCTCTTACCTAAAGTCTCTTAGAAGCCTCCAGGCTTTCAAATGCTTTCTGGGATCCAAATCCCAAGTCTGTCCCTAGCGTACACCTCTTGAACAGGGACCTATTGTGAGAAATTACTAAGACAGATTTTTCCTATCCTCAAAATTAGACTGCCTTCTTCAGATCTTCAAAAAATACCCTTTCTTCTGTATTCTCCTTCATCCTGAAGGGAAAAAGCCAGGAGTTCTATTTCACTTAATTACAACGAACTACCATTTATCTGTCCTAGTTCGGGAAACCTCATCGTTTGCCTTCTCAACTAGAGATCTCGCCCAAAACATTACCAGGCTTGTCTCCTTGTTCAAATTGAGGAGTATAACAAGAAGCTATGGTCCTATGAGTATGAGAGCCCTCAAAGGACAAATTTTAAAGACATGACCAGCTGGCAAATGTCTTCCCTTAACTCATATAATTATCAGTATCTTCCACACTGAGTAAGGTCCAGTTCTCCCTCCAGAAGTTGTTTTAACTGGTGGTGAGCTCAAGACAACCCAGAGATACACATGTTCAAATTGTTTCAATTAGGAAATTATCCAGTTCACTACAGGGAGCTTCAGATAGGGCCACATTGGTAAGTGCAGGGAATCAAAAAGGTCCCCTCCTCTCTTTATGGCCACACGTAAGAGGAAAAGTCGCCACTGTGCAGAACTGCTACAGGTATTGGACAAAACCAGAGGACATTCTGGCTTATATGAGACAGGGAACATTGGAGGTTGCTCTGACTCTTCCCTCTGTCTCATAGATAAGAAACCAGGCTTCCATCCCTCTGGAATGTGTCAAAAGGAATTGTGCTAAATTTGATCCTCAAACCGTAAGAAACACCTAGAGTTTTTCTGGAGCTCAGCCTGGCCTGATTACCTCTTGAGGGATGGAGAAAAATGCTCTCTGGAGGGAAACATGAACTATAACACCCTCTTATAGGTCCACTTCTTTTTACAAAAAGGCAAAAAATTGTCAAAAGTTCCCTATGTATAAGGTTTTTGCTTCTCATGCTCAAAATGGCAACTTGTCTTGTTCCTTAGCTGCTTGTCTGATATCCATGTGGAATGTAAGCTACATGAGCAAGTGCTCAAACCAATTCCCAGAGGGGAAAGAGTGTCACTTTTAAAACCAAGTTGCTGTAGAACATAAGACTGCTTCTTCTTTAGTATGTTAGATGGCTAAGCTAACAATAACTTCAAATTGTATGATCCTCAATGCAATAGGGGGATGGATCCCTAGGTTAGTTGGAGGTATAGGAAGGGGGATGGGGATGGGGGAGGGCATAGGAAGAACTAGGGGACTGGAGAGTGGGAATATGGGGGAACCATCTCAGAAGCAGATCTCAGTCCTCCACAAGATATCCATTTAACGCAGGAGTTCTTCTGGGGGAAACAGCAACAGGAGAAACCCAAGCTGGGCATCCATGATTTGGCATTAGCCCTGGATAACTAAGTATATATACATTGGTTCTTGATTGTTTGATAATATTTCCCCCTCAACTGTATCTCTATATACATCTAATAAAAAAGACTGTTTCTTCTTATACTCTGTGATTCAACTCTTTTAGTATGTCCCTCCACAAATGGTTAAAAAACAACAACAACAGAAGACAAATAGGAAAGACATTTGAAAAGGTCAGCTATACCAGGTTTCAGACCTTTTGAGGATGTTTCAGAAGTCCCAAATTGTCCCAAATTCAGTTTCACTAAGCTGTCACAATAGGCCTGGGGATGTCAGGGGATGCCTCAATACCCATGAGGTTTTCTTTTCTCTTCAGATGGGATGGTGAATGAAACTAAAAAGACTCCATATGTACAAGCTTTCTTTTTCTTGAGAACATTTTTCTGAGGACTTCAAGGGCTCCCATATTCTTTTAATATCTGGACTGACTCTGATTTGATCCAAAAGTGCACTCTGATCTGATAAAGATGCTCCATTTACTCCTTTACTTGAGCAACTGTGGTTGTGAGTTTGTTTTGTTTTGTTTTGTTTTGTTTTTCCCTGATGAATCCACCTTTGGTCCTATACCAATTAGTCTTCTTTTGTCTACCTGGAGTTTCTAGTTCAGTGTTTTTCCCCCCTGTTGTCTTTATTCAAAGACCAATTATTCAAGGACCAATTCAATGGGAAAGGAAAGATATCTTCTCCATTGGAAAGTCTTAAGGAGGGAGAATAAACAGTGGTAGTGGCTAGGAGTGCATCTGCCCCCATGGAGGAAGAGTGGCCACCTGGACCTTTTATTTCAGGTTTCATTGATGTAGGACTGACAGTCTCCAATCTTAATGTCCCCAGTTGAACTGCTCCTTCCTATATCTGAATCACACTGTAAGAAAATGTGTGACA
Organism: Aplodontia rufa; assembly: GCA_004027875.1. NCBI lineage: Eukaryota > Metazoa > Chordata > Mammalia > Rodentia > Aplodontiidae > Aplodontia > Aplodontia rufa. Next base: position 45,091 of record PVKS010005154.1, on the reverse strand, counting down.
GGCTCTATTTTAATTTCTAAAAGGTTAAATCTCACAGTCTGTATAGTAAACATTTGTAGATCTTTTGTCTCCTGTATGAATCTAATACATGGTAAAGTGGCCATGCAATATTTGTTTCCTGTTAGTATTTATGTATACATGTGCATACCTGTGTATTTCACGTTGAGTCTACATATTTGCTTGTGTCTTATATCACGTATATGGTACAAAAATTGGCATATAGATAAATGAGCACTCATCACATGCCTTAAATTGATTAAATACATAAAAGGTATCTTTGAAATGACTAACCCACACATTTGTCTAGGTGGTCAGAGTGTTGGCTTCTATAAAATGTTGAAAGTGTAATGTCTCAAAAGAATAATACATGTTGCTTCTAGGACTTTTCTTCAGCATAAGATGACTTAAAAGGTTAAGTAGGCTTCACTAATATCTTGGTTTTCATGGGTAACCTAATAACAACTAAAATTGATAAATTAGATATAATTTAAATGGGATTAACCTTCATAAGTGTTTATTAGAGGAGACATCTGATTAATTAGCAAAGTTAAAATTTTTAAATATCAATTGCTAAATAGAAATCCAGGTACTCTTGGCTTCTGTTAATGTATTTTTATAAATTGTTGGTAAGTGGAAAAACAGCTTAAGATTGCTTTGTTTCTGAGTCTTTGCTAAAAGCAAGATTATCAAGAGGTATAATTCTATATGCAAAAAAATTTCAGCTGTCAAAGCACTGTAAAAAAGCATATGGTATTTCATATTATTAAAAAGAATAATTTGTTCATATTCAGAAATTTCATAAGGATTATTTCATAATGTAAATAAAAACTGAGGTCATTAGCTAAAAAAGGGAGATATAAGAATATTATTGGGTATGGAAATATATTTTGTTAAGGAAAATTAAAAGGAAGTAATGTTTCTGAAAGTATCTAATAGGGTAAAGCAATATTTTTGTACTAAAGTTCAAGATGAAAGAAAAAAACAAGACTAAGAATATAGACAAATTAGAGTACCTAAGTAAGTTACAACAGGTTTATGAAAGATCAACCTCCAAAGGTATGTGTGATTAAGTTGGCTGTACCCTGCATAGTTGGTTAAAATTATTTAAGGGTTTTTTCCTAAGGTCAACTTTTAATAGTCTGATACATAACAAAGTCTAGTTCTCTACATTTAAAAACAATAAACGTTCCTTAAAACATTGATCTCTTATTATACACGGGGCCTATTTCATACTTTAAACATAGCCCTTGGTGCCCTGCCATTGCAACTTATTTTATTTATTTATTTACTTATTTGTTTTAGAGAGAGAGTCAATTTTATTTATTTTTTCATCTGTTTATTGTTTTTCCAACACTTACTTATATATGTTGTGCTGAGGTTCAAATCCAGGTTCTCACACATGCCAGGCAAGTGTTCTACCACTGAGTCACCTCTCAAGCTTCCACTGTAACTTATTTTAAAGTAACATGCTATTCTAGGGGATATGTATTGGGGAGGAGGGGGGAGGGAGCAGACGTGGGAGGGGAAAGGGAGGAAAAATAGGGAGGGATCTAGGCAGTGATTCTGATTTAAGAATACAAGCACATCATAGTATTACTTTATATGCATTTTTGATTGTACAGTAACCAAATTTCTTATTAAAAATCTATAAAAATAAATTAACATGTTTTTCTTTTCCTTTCTCCTTATCCTTCTCCCTAACTTTGGGGAAAGTAAAATTAAAACAGCCTGAGTTAAGACAATAAGGGATTACCTACAAGATAGATAAAATATAACCCTGATTTCCAGTACTGATACTAACCCTAATCAAACAAAAGGAGTAACAATAAAATTATGGACATTAAAGTTAAAACTCATTATTCCCACTCCAAGAATGGTAAAAAATGGCCTGATTGATGTTTAAAACCAAAACTTGGAGACCAAAGACAAAGAAGTAAAAGAGCCAAGGAAAAAGCCAGGGAGCAGGGAATGATGGTCTTTCTGTAAGTTAACTCTGGTTAGTTACCTGACCACCTGATCAGGGGGATCACGAGGACCATAGAGAACAGGAAGCCAATCAGCATATATTCTGCAAAGCAAAGAGTCATCTGAAAGGGAAGTGTCTCTGATGCTTCCAAGGGAAACCATACTCATCCTGGCAGATGGCACAACTGGTTGAGGAAAGCTAAAAATGTCAAGAGGCTTCTCAAAAGTTCCCAAGAGTGACCTCTGACAACTCCCAACTGACTCTTTAACAGTAGACAAGAAAAAGGTCAATTTTGACCAATTTATCTTAAATGCCTGGCAGGAGAGTAAAACCAAAACACAGTCACACCCCTAGCCTAGCAATAGCCAAGCACAAAATCTATCTCATCTCAAGCACTTTCTTTTGTACCAACAAACCCTCACCTCACCCTTGCAATAATATAGGTTTAGAAATGACTGTTTTCCAGATTTGCTGAAGAAAAAATATAGAGAGTTGACTGGCCCCTTTCTCAATCCTATATTTAAATATCATCCCACCAATCACCTATAGGGACAGATCAAGCCCATAAAAAGCCTTAGACAACAGATACCTGTTGGCAACTCCCTCCATTTTTGGGAGCACTACTCTCTTCTATGGCTCTAATAAATCCTGTTACTTTGTTTTTACCCTTGTGTTAATGGATTTCATTCTTCAAATCTGTGAGATGAAGAACCCTCCCAACCACACTCCATGTTACACAACCACAATAGTATGAAACCAGAATTCAATAATGAGGAATACTGGAAAATTCACAAATATGTAGAAATTAAACAATACCCAATATCAAAGTTAGATAAAGATACAGGGAAAGAAAATAACAGGCCAATACCTCTGTTGAACGTATAGATGCAAAAAAAATCCTCAACAAAATTCTAGCCAATAGGATCCAATAGTACATTATAAGGATCAAGTGGGATTTATCTCTGAGATACAAGGGATAGTGAAAAATAAGCAAATCAATAAATATGATATACCACATCAACAATTAAGAACAAAAACTATTTGATCATCTAAATAGATGCAGAAAATATTTTGACAAAATTCTATACCTTTTCATGATAAAAGCTATCAACAAATTGGAATGAATGTATACCAAACAATAAAGGCCACATATCCCAAGCTCACAGCCAATGTCCTTTTTAATGGTGAAAACAGAAAGATTTTCTTTTATATCAGGAAATAGACAAGTGGGTTAGTGCTATAACCAAAAACCTAAGGCTGGAAATTTATTAAAATAGAGATTTATTTAGTTCACAGTTCAAGAGATTTAAGAGCATGGTGCCAGCATCTGTTTGGCCCTCATTAAGGCCTTCTGGCTGTCACAACATGGCAGATATCATCATGATGGGAGTGTATGCAGCAGGGAGAAATCACTTGGTAAAACAGGAAATCAAAGAGTCAGGAGCCAGGATTACTCTTTTTATAAGAACACACTCTCATGGGAACTAAGCAGGAAATCTTGAGAACTACATTAATTACTTTTGAAGGTAGTGCCCCCTATGTCATAAATTACTTTCCACTAGGACCCATCTCTGAAAAGCTCAATCATCTCTAAACATTGCCACACTGGGCATAAAGCTTCTAGCATTTGAACCTTTGAAAGATATAATAAAATTACATCCAAATCATAGCAACATAGATGTCCACTGTTATCACTTCTGTTCAACATAGTACTAAAAGTCCTAGATAGAGAAAGTAGGCAAGAAAAAACTAAAAAGCATCCAATCAAAAAGGAACAAGATTAATTATTCATATTTGCATATTACACAATCATACATATAGAAAGCTATAAATATTCCATAAAAAACTGTTATAACAAACAGATTCAGTAAGGCTGAAAGAAACAAAATCAACATTAAAAAATCAATTGTGTTTCTACACACTAACAATGAACTACCTGAAAAAGAAATTAAGAAAATAACCCCACTTAAAACAGCATTATGGAATAAAATACTTAGGAATAAATTTAACCAAAGAAGGTAAATATATGATTACTGAAAACTGTAAAACATTGATAAAAGAAACTGAAGACAATAAATACACAGAAAGTAATCCTATTTTCATGGATTTGAAGAATTAATGTAATCAAAATGGTCATATACTATGCAAACCAATTACAGAGTTAATGAAACAGCTATCAAAATTCCAATGGCATTTTTCATGGAAATAGAAAAAACAATTCCAAAATTCATAGGAACTGCAAAAGAGTAAATAATCAATCTTTATAAAAGAACAATAAATATGGAACTATCACAGTCCTTGATTTCTTTGTACTGTAAATTTATAATAATCCAAACTGTACGGTACTGGCTTAAAAACAGACACATATACCAATGGAACAGAAGAGAGTTCAAAAGTAAATCCATACATTTTCAGTCAGGTAATATTTGACCAGGAATATATAACAGGGAAAGGACAACCTTTTAAAAGAGTGGTTCTGAGAAAACTAGAATAACCACATGTGGATCCTTAATCTGAAACCACGCACAAAAAATTAACTTAAAATGAATTAAGCAATTAAATGTAAGATTTGAAATTGTAAAACTCACATGTGACAACAGGAATAAAGCTGGCATTAGTCTTGTTAGTGACTTTTTGGATACAACATCAAATGCAAGGAAATAAAAGAAAAAAATGAACAATATCAACTAAAAATCTTCTACAAAGAAAATGAAATAACAAACATAAGAAAAAGTCAACCCATTGAATGTAAGAAAGTATCTGCAAACAATACATCTGATAAGCAGTTAATATCCAAATATTGAGGGAATTCATATAACTCAACAGCAAAGTCATCAACATCAGCATTATCATCATCACCCTATTAAAAATAGGATAAAGGACCCTAAAGGATGTATTTCCAAAGACGATACACAAAAGGCAAACAGGTATATGAAAAGATGCTCACATCAATAATCATTAGGAAAATGCAATCAAAACCATAATGAGTTGTCACTTCATACCTGTTAGATGGTCTATAATAAAAAGACAAGAAATAACAAGCACTGGTAGGAATAAGGAGAAAAGGGAATCTTTGTACACTATTGGTGGGAATGCTAATTGGTAAAACTAGTATGGAAAACAATATGAAAGTTCCTAAAAATTCAAAAATAGAACTACCATATGATCCAGCAATCCTACTTTGGAGTATAAACTGATATTGATATCTTGAAGAGATATTTATACACCCACATTCACTGCAATATTGTTCACACAAACCAAGAAATGGAACCAATTGAAGTGTCCGTTGATAGGTGAATATACAAACAAAAGGTAACACCCACATACATACACACAAACACAAACATAATATCCAGTCATAATAAACAAGGAAATCCTGCCATTTGTGATACCATGGATAAGCCAGGGGGAGATTACAGTAAATAAAATAAGCCAGATACAGAAAGACAAAGGCTGCATAATGTCACTTATTCGTGGAGTCTAAAAAAAGTCAAACTCATAGAAACAGGGTAGATTAGTTGCCAGGCCACAGAGTAGGAAAAGACAGAGGAAATGGGGAGATGTTGCTCAATGGGTACAGACTTTCAGTTATAAGATACAAAAACATAACTTCTGGAGATATAACAGACAGTATGATGGCTATGTTTAATAATACTGTATTATATACTTGAAATATGCTTAGAAAGTGGATCTTAAGTGTTCTCGCCCTACACAAAACTGGGTAATCATATGAGGCTATGAATATGTTAATTGGATTATCTGTAGTGATTATTTGACAATGAATATGTATAGCAAATTATCACATTTGTCAATTATACTTCAATAAGGCTGGGGGGAAAACAAAGTGATATAATGGGTCTTTACCCATTTAAGAATAAGCTTCCATTTAAGAATGGTTCCTCCCGGCCCCAAGATGGCAACTACCCCACCAACAGTGACTCCGAGACGCTCCTAAGAATCACCTCACACTGCAGGAGTGCACATAATTCCCATGAGACCCTGGTATCGGAAGAAACACTCACTCTTCAAAACAGGTGCTTGCTTGCTATCATAATATATTGTGAGAGCCCTCTCAAAGAATACTGCTACCACTGGTGCTAGTCATCAGGACATCTGTTTTAGTTGAAACAGACTAGTATCTGCACCTATAGGCTCTCAAATTCTCACAGAACGGTCTGGCATCTTTAGGTCTGTCTTGACCAAATAGCTTCCCATCACAACAAAGCAAAGCCATAAGAAGCTCCAATTACTTCACCAAGAGTAACAATTGAACTACAAGACACGTTCTCTGATTCTGAAAATGAGAAAAAGTGGAAATAACTCTCCTCCTCAACCCCACAGCTCTCCACCCAAGGACCCCATAGCCGGGGCCCTAGATGAAAACCAAAGATATTGTATCAACATTATGATTAGTAATTCAATCAAAGAGCTGAGAGAAGAAATAAGGAAAGAGATCAGAGAACAATTTCAAGAGATGAGAGACAACTTATACAGGGAAATAAGGGAGCAATTCCATGAGATGAAAGATCAGCTATATAAAGGAACAGATATTCTGAAAAGAGATGTAGCAGAGCTATCAGGATTGAAAAACACAGTTAACCAAATCAAACCTTCACTGGAAGATACCAACACCAGAGTATACTCCACTGAAAATAGAACTTCAGCTCTTGAAGAATGAACATTGGAAAACAGAGATCAGCTAAGCAATGTAGAATTCAAAGGAGATAAACAAAATAAGCAACTTATATTACATAATCATAACTTCCAAATAATATTTGATGAGATGAGGTATAATAATCTGAGAATCAAGGTCCTGGAGGAAAACTCCGAACAGCAAACAAGAGGCATTAAGAACCTTTTAAGCAAAATCATAAGTGAGAACTTCCCTCATCTTACAACTGATCTGGAATATCACATCCAAGATGCTTATAGAACACCAAATAGGCCTAATCAAATGAGAAACTCACCAAGACATATCATATACAAAATGAATAACAGAGAAATTAAAGAGAGAATTCCAAAAGCAGCTAGAGAAAAGCCCCAAATCACATTCAGAGGCAAACCAATTCAGATCACTATGGATTTTTCAGAGCAAATAATGAAGGCCAGAAGAGCTTGGAACAATATCTTTCAAGTGTTAAAAAATAACAACTTCCACCCAAAGATAATACATCCTGGAAAACTCAGCTTCAAATGTGATGGGGAAATTAAATACTTCAATGATAAGCTCAAGCTAGCAAGATACATGAACACAAATACTGTACTACAGAAAATTCTCAAGAGTGTTCTCCATTCAGAAGAAAATGCCAATGATACCCTAAATCCTTAAACAAGGGCAAGTCAATAATCATATTAAACATAAACTGACTTCCAAGATGACTCACAACTCTGTAATTGTTACAAAGTCTGAGACTAGGCCTCCCATATCTATTATAACTTTGAATGTGAATGGACTCAATGCCCCAATTAAAAGACACAGACTGGCCAATTGGATCAAAAACCAAAATCCAACAATATGTTGCCTGCAAGAGACACACTGGACATTCAAAAAATAGACACAGGCTGAAAGTGAAAGGATGGCAAAATGTCTACCAGGCATGTGGCCCAAAAAGGCAAGCTGGCATGGCAATTCTAATTTCTGATAAAATTAATTTCCAACTAAAACTACTCAGAAAGGACAAAGAGGATCATTTTATCACACTAAAAGGGACTGTCCATCAAGAAGATATAACAATAATTAACATTTATGCCCCCAATTACAACCCCCCCAAATATATGGAAAAAATAATTAAGGACATTAATCCCCTCATTGATCTCAACACAATAATCCTGGGGGACTTCAACACACCACTATCAACTCCAGACAGATCATCAAAACAAAAACTCAAGAAAGACTTCTAAAATCTGAACCACTCTATTAATCAATTGGGCTTAACAGACATATACAGAATATTCCATCCTAAGACAGCTGAATTTACCTTCTTCTCAGTGGCTCATGGATCCTTCTCTTAAATGGACCACATCCTAGTTCACCGAGATAATCTTAACAAATATAAAAAAGTGGATATAATCCTATGTATTCTGTCAGATCATTATGCTATGATCTTAGCAATCAACAGCAAGAGAAACAACAGAAACTACTCAAATAACTGGAAATTGAATAATTACCTCTTAAACGAAGGATGGGTAAAAGAGGAAATGAGAGTAGAAATTAAGAAGTTCTTGGAATTGAATGAGAATGAGGAAACAACATACCGAAACCTCTGGAAAGCATTCTTAAGAGGTAAATTTGTAGCACTGAGTGCATACATCAAAAATCTAGAAAGAGACCAGATAAATAGCCTTATGCTTCTACTCAAACGACTACAATAAGAGGAAAAATCCAACCCCAATGCTAACAGAAGACAGGAAATCATCAAAATCAGAGCTGAAATCAACAAAATAGAGAACAACAACAATAAAACAACAACAAAAAAACAACACAAACTATTAACAAAACTAAGAGTTGGTTCTTTGAAAAAATAAACAAGATCGACAGACCCCCTTGCCAACCTCACTAAAAGGAAGAACGAAATAAAGCAAATCAACAAAATGAAAGATGAAAATAGGGATATCACCACAGACTCATCCAAGATCCAGAAGATTATCAGAACCTATTTTGAAAATTTATACTCTGCCAAGTTCGATAACCTGGAGGACATGGACAGGTTCTTGGACATATACGACATCCCCTCTTTATCACAGATAGCAAAATTGAAGCAGCCATCAAAGCCCTTCCCAAAAAGAAAAGCCCAGGTCCGGATGGATATATGGCAGAATTCTACCAAGCTTTCACAGAAGAACTAACACCAATCCTCTAACAGCTCTTCCAGGAAATTGATAGAGTGGGATCACTCCCAAACACTTTTTATGAAGCAAATATTACACTGATTCCAAAACCAAAGAGATATCAAGAAAAGAAAACTACATACCAATTTTCCTGATGAACACTGATGCAAAAATCCTCAATAAAATTTTAGCTAATCGGACACAAAAGCACATTAAAAAGAATACATCATGATCAAGTGGGCTTTATTCCAGGAAAACAAGGCTGGTTCAACATATGCAAATGAATAAATGTAATTCACCACATAAACAGAATTAAAAACAAAAATCATATAATCATCTCAATTGATGCAGACAAGGCATCTGATAAAATTCAACAACACTTTATGCTCAAAACTCTGGAAAAAGATAGGGATCAAGGGAAGATATTTTAACTATGTCAGATACATTTATGACAGACCCATAGCCAACATTATCCTCAGTGGAGAAAAACTGAAAGCATTTCCACTGAATTCAGGAACAAGACAAGGCTGTCCGCTTTTCCCACTCTTGTTCAATATAGTTCTTGAAACTCTTGCCAGAGCTATCAGACAAGACAAGGAAATCAATGGTATTCATACAGGAAAAGAGGAAGTTAAGTTATCTCTATTCCCTGATGACATGATTCTATATATAGAAGACCCATTAACATCGGCCAGAAAACTCCTAGAGCTTGTAGGTGTTTTCAGCAAAGTAGCTGGCTACAAGATCAACTCTAGTAAATCACTAGCGTTTCTTTACTCCAGCAACAAATCTGCAGAAGAAGAAATCAGGAAATCTCTCCCATTCACACTCTCCTCCAAAAAAATGAAATACTTGGGCGTTAACCTTACAAAGGATGTTAAGGACCTCTACAAAGAAAACTATCAAACACTGAAAAAAGAAATTACAGAAGACCTGAGTAGATGGAAAAACATTCCATGCTCATGGTTAGGCAGAATCAATATAATAAAAATGGCCATTCTATCCAAAGCCCTATACAGATTTAATGCAATCCCCATCAAGATACCAATGGCATTCTTCACAGATATAGAAAAAGCAATTCTCAAGTTCATATGGAATAACAGGAGACCCAGAGTAGCCAAAACATTACTCTATAGAAAAGAAGAAGTAGGGGGTATCTCAGTCCCTGACCTGAAATTATACTACAGAGCTGTAGTAGCAAAAACAGCATGGTATTGGTATCAAAACAGACTCAAAGATTAGTGGAACAGAATAGAAGATCCTGAGACAAACCACCACTTCTTTAGCTATTTGATATTTGATAAAGCGGGCAAAAGTATAGTGTGGAAAGATAGCCTGTTCAACAAATGGTGTTGGACAAACTGGACAGCCAAATGTAGATAACTGAAGCTGGATCCTTATCGTTCACCCTGCACAAAAATTAAATCAAAATGGATGAAAGACCTGGACATTAAGCCAACAACTTTAAACTTACTAGAAAAAGAAGTAGGGTCAACACTACAGCATATAGGAGTCGGCAGCTACTTCCTTAACAAAACTCCCATGGCTCAAGCTGTAAAATCAAGAATAAATGAATGGGATGCAATTAAACTAAAAAGGTTTTGCACAGCTAAAGATCTAGTCAAGAGCATCAAAAGAGAACCTACCGAATGGGAGAAAACTTTTCCTGCTACACCTCGGACAGAGGGCTAATATCCAGAATATACAGGGAACTAAAAAAGCCAAACACCAAAACCAGAAATAATCCAATCAATAAATGGGCTACGGATCTAAAAAGAAACTTCTTACCAGAGGAAGTCCAGAAAGCCCATAAATATACGAGAAAATGCTCTACATCATTAGCTATAAGGGAAATGCAAATCAAAACTTCAATGAGATATCACCTCACTCCTGTTAGAGTGGCAAAAATGAAAAATTCTAACAACAACAGATGCTGGAGGGGCTGTGGGAATAGAGGAACACTGTAACACTGCTGGTGGGACTGCAAACTGGTTCAGCCACTATGGAAAGCAGTGTGGAGAATCTTCAAAAAATTAAGGATGGAATCACCTTACGACCCGGCTATTCCACTCGTGGGTATTTTCCCAAAAGAGTTAGAATCAGCATATTATAGTGATATGGCTTCATCAATATTTATAGCAGCTCAATTTACTATAGGTAGACTATAGAATCAACCCAGATGCCCCTCACTTGATGTGTGGATACAAAAACTTTGGTACATATATACAATGGAATACTACTTGGCCATTAGAGAAGATGATATTATGGCTTTTGAAATCAAATGGATTGAGATGGAAAGAATTATGCTTAGTGAAGTATCCCAATCTCAGAGACTCAAGGGCTGAATGGTTTCTCTCATCTGTGGAAGCTAGAATACATGGGGAAGCAGTATATTGGATGGCTAAGCTAATAATAACTTCAAATTGTATGATTCTTAACGCAACAGGGGGATGACTCCCTAGGATACTTGGAGGCATAGGGTGGGGACAGGGTGGGGGAGGGCTTAGGAAGAATATATAGGAGACTGGAGGGTGGGAATATGGGGTAATCATCTTAGAAGGAGATCTCTGCCCTCCATGAGATATCCATTTAACTCAGGGGTTCTTCTGTGGGAATCAGTAACATGGGGAACCTAAGCTGGGTATCCATGACATGGCATTAGCCCTGGATAACTAAGTATATATTCATTTATTCTTGAATATTTGATAATGTTTCCCCCTCAATTGTAACTCGATATTCATCTAATAAAAGAAAACTTTTCATGTCACAAAAAAAAAAAAAGAATGGTTCGTAAACCAATGTAAGGTAGTGAAATTGAAACAGCAAAGGCCTTTCAAAACAGAAAAGCCCAGGACCTGATGAATTCTCAGAGTTCTACCAGAACTTTACAGAAGAATTAACACCTCTCCTTAGTAAGCTCTTCCATGAAATTGAAAGGGACGCAACCCTCCTAAACACATTTTATGAGGCAAATATAACCCTGATTCCAAAATCCAACAAAGACACATCAAGAAAAGAAAACTACAGACCAGCTTCCGTGATGAACATAGACACAAAAATCCTTAATAAAATCCTAGCAAACTTCATCCAAAAACACATAAAAAAGATAATACATCATGATCAAGTGGGGAATTCCAGGAATGCAAGTCTGGTTCAAAATATGCAAATCAATAATTGTGATTCACCACTTAAACAGAATTAAAGACAAAAACCATATGATCATCTCAATGGATTCAGAAAAGGCCTGCAATAAAATTTATCACCCATTTATGCTCAAAACTCTGGAGAAGATAGGGATCAAAGAAGATACTTTAATTTTGTAAGAGTCATTTATGACAACCCATAGCCAAAATATACTTAATGGAGAAAGACTGAAAGTAATTCCCACTAAATTTGGGAACAGTCTCTATACTTTTATTCAATATAGTTCTCAAAACCCTAGCCAGAGCTATCAGACAAGAGAAGGATCAAAGGAATTTGAATGGGGAATAGAGGATGTCAAGCTATCTCTATTTGCCAAGACATGGTCCTATACCTAGCAGACCCAAAAAGCTCTATCAGAAGTCTACTAGAGCCTCCAAATGAATTTAGAAAAGTGGCTGGTTACAGGATCAACACTCATTAATCAATAGCTTTCTTATACTCCAGTAGAGATTCTGCCGAAGAAGAAATCAGGAAATCCGTCCTGTTCACAATAACCTCAAAAAGAATAAAATACTTGTGCATTAATCTAATGAAGGATATGAAAGGCCTCTACAATGAAAAATTATCAACCGTTAATACAAAAAACTGAAGAAGACCTGAGAAGATGGAGAAACATTCCATGTTCTTGATTAGAAGAATCAATATAATTAAAACAGTTATTCTGCTGAAAGCTCTATACAGATTCAAGCAATCCCCATCAAGATACCAATGACATTCTTCATGGATATAGAAAAATGAATTCTCAAATTCATTTGGAATAACAAGAAACCCAGAATAGCTAAAATATTACTAAAGCAATAAAGATGAAATAGGATGTGCCATGATACCTGGCCTGAAATTATACTATAGGGCTATAGCAAAACAACAACAACAAAAAAACCCAGCATGGTATTGCTATCAAAACAGACATGAAGACCAATGGAACAGAATAGAAGATACTGAGACAAATCCATGAGTCTTTAACCTATCTGATTTTGGACAAAGAGGACAAAAATATAGGGTGGAGGAAAGACAGCCTGTTCAACAAATTGTGCTGGACGAAATAAACAGCCATATCTATGCAGCTGAAATTAGGTCCTTATCTCTCACCCCACACAAATATAAAATCAGAATGGATCCAAAAAATAGGAATTAAAATAGCAAGTATACAATTGCTATAAGAAAAAATAGGATCAATGCTCCACCACATCAGTTTAGGAACTTCATTCCTTAACAAGACTCCCATACCAAGAATTAAAGCCAAGAGTCAATGAGTGGGATGTCAATAACTGAAAAGCTTCTGCATAGCTAAAGAATTAATCAAGAGTGTCAAGAGAGAAACTATAGAATGGGAGAAAATATTTGCCTACTACACCTCTGACAGGGGACTAATGTCCGGAATATACAAGAACTCAAAAAACTGAACACCAAAGGCACAAATCATCCAATTAATAAATGGGTTAGGGAACTAAACAGAAACTTCTCAACAGAGGAAGTCCAGAAAGCCAAGCTGTATGAGAAAATGTTCTACATCACTAGCAATCAGAGAAATGCAAATCAAAACTTCATTGAATTTCTACCTCCTTCCAGTCAGAGTGTCAAAAATGAAGAATACAAACAATAATAGATGCTGGAGGGGTTGTGAGGAGATAAGAATACTAGCACACTGTTGGTGGAATTGCAGACTAGTACAGCCACTGTGGAAAGCAGTGAGGAGAATCCTCAAAAAACTAGAGATGGACCCACCGTATGATCCAGCTATCCCTCTCCTGGGTACTTCCCCAGAGGAGTTGGAATCAGCACATTACAGTGACACAGCAAAATCCATGTTCATAGCAGTTCAATTTACTATAGCTAAGTTATGGAATCAACGCATATCCCCCTCACTGGATGGGCGATGGAAGAAATCATGCTGTGCAAAGTTAGCCAAACCCAGAGAGTCAAGGGTCCAATGTTTTCACCCATTTGTGGAGGCTGGAGTTAAACCCATTCCCTTTAGGGCATGTCTCCCATGTCTATTGTGACCAGAAGACCTGCCATTAGGCCCCATCTCTTAGTTTCTATGCATCCCAAAATCATCAAGCTCAGGATAAAGCCTTTAACATGTGGGTTTTTAGGGGACATTCCATATTCAACCTATAGCAGGCAATCATGGAATCCTTCTATTTTGAACATCAAAATACTGTTTGGGTAAGTTATATTAGCCTGAGATGAACTCAGTCAAAGTGGCTTTTTTATTAAATTCATGGGGCTGGAGCAGTGGCTCAGAGCTTAGGGCACTTGCCTTGCATGCATGAATATGCAAGTTCAAACCCCAGCACCAACAAAGTGTCAGAGGAATGAAAGTCACATGAAAAACTAAATAAAAATTGCTTCTGTCTCTCACTATCCCTCTATCTCTCTTAAAAAGAACAAATGCATTTTATTTAGTTTTTCATTTGGTTTTCCTTGCTCCAACACTTTGTTATGTACGTGGTGCTGGCCTTTGAACTTGTCCTTGGCAAGCTTTGTAACTGCTGAGCCACCACTTCAGCCCTCAAAGTGATTTTTTGATACCTATAAAGTTATCTGACAGAACTGGTTTAAATTTTTTTTTTTTTAACGAGTAGAGCTATGCAAAATTAGTAGTCATGCTTGGGGTGTGAACACCAAATTAACATTTTAAAGGTATTTTAAGAATCACTCTAGGACTAAGGCCATGGCTCAGTGTTTACATTGCTTGCCTGGCATGTACAAGGACCTGGGTTAGAAGCCCCACACCACACCACACACACAATGAAGTGTTGGGAGCAATGAAGGCCACATGAGAAACTAAATAAAATTAATTCTCTCTCTCATTGTCATTCTTTCTCTTAAAAAAAAATCACTCTAAAAGCAGAAAAATAAGTTGGTATACAATGAGTTCACATAAATGCATTTATAACAAATGAAAACATCAATCATTAAGCAAATATGTAGTTGTACTTCAAAATGAATTTCTGATGGGAGGGCATCATCAAGGATTCAAAGAGTAACGCATCAAAACCAGCCTGATGGAAGTGAAAATAACATGCACTGAAAACAATGTCAGTTGACTCAGAAAGTGACTCTAATGATAATAAGGCCTGATGATGTAACTGCATACTATGAATTTGAAAATTTTTCATGAAACATGAGAATGGGGAATAAACAACATTTCTCAATTTTATACAATTTGTGATTGGATACATAATCTGTATGTAATACATGTTATATATAATATGATATAAAATATATTACAACCAAAATTATAAATTTAATGTTATACACATTTATCTATTTCATTAAGATTGGCCTAAAATGTTTACTTGGACTTTTTTCATTATGAAATTGGATAATGCTTATCAAATATTCAGAGTCATCTTGTATTTTGCAACATGCATTATTTATGGATATCCATCCTCTCCAACGTTGGCTTTAGCTCCTGGCACTCTTCCTTTTGTGTCCACAGCTCCAGGGACAGCATACCCTTTGTCTGCTCATTACACCTTGTCCTTCTAGTCAACAAGAATCATGTATTTATATCAGACTGAAATGCATGTAGTGGTTATTTATTTATGAATTTTAAGGTTATTGATTCTTCAGGAAACAAACCAGTTTTCATGTCTCAGTTTCTTAAGAAATTAGAAAACTCTAATTTAAATTAAAAAGATGTCTTCCCTACACATATGATATTTAAGTAGTAGCTTGCTGTGGTGGACTCTGATCAATGCAAAAATAAAAAAATGAGGATGTCAATAGCTAATGAGATATTTTGCCAATCAATTGATTAAAACTGTACAGGAAGTTTTTTACCCTTGCACAATAAAAAAAGTTAAAGCAATATTAGTAGCTATTAGTAACCTCTTTAAGCTTCCAATTCAATGTAATTAACAAATATATCCCCCGAAATTTATTGGAAAATACTACTACTCCTGAGGATTGGATTCACCGTGCTAATATGGATTTAAATTACTAATCCTAGAAGAATTCCATACTGCATACAAAGTCAATTTCACAAACACACATTTGGGAGTATGTTTGAAAGTCTGCTAACATTTTTAAGTGGAAAAAATATTATAAATTTTAATTCTATCAATTCTTCAAAAGAAAAGTTTAGGCTATTTTTTTCTATAAACACATTTCTTTGGTTTTTAGAACTGATATATTGGAAACAAATTGCAAGAAGGAACTAAGAAAATGCTATATGTGAATCCCACTTCTTACAAAGTGAAACAGTGGTACTGAAAGTTGTTGTTTTAGAAGCAATTAGGCAAATTAAGCCTGACAGCATGACTTCAGGCGGTATGCTGTGCAAGCCCACATCTATAAGGAGAATTTGCACTGAAGCAAGGAATAGCTGACAAATGCAAAAAGATACAATTCTTAGCGCAGCTTCTGCGGAAGCTGAGGCAGGGGGATCGTAAGTTCAAGTTAGCAAAACTCTGTCTCAAAATAAAAAAAAAAATACCGTTGGGTTATAGCTCAGTGGTAGAACACTTGTGTAGCATGTCTGAGGCCCTGTGTTTGATCTTCAGTAGTGAATTAAAGAAAAAAAGATGTAATTCTGGAGTGCTATCCATAAATCCACTGCCTTTGGCTGGGACACAGTAGAGTAAGGTGATCACAAGGAGTTTGTTTTTCTGTTTACTCTTTTTCAAAGGGAGGAAAGCATATCATGATGAGAGAGGTCTGCCTCCCACCAATAAAGAAAATCAGCACATTGAGAAGGTCTGAGACTGACGAATGGAAGCAGGACAAAAATGGGGCTGGAGCAGTGACTCAGCAGTTACAGCACTTGCCTGGCATGAATGACGACCCTGGTTCAAACCCCAGCCCTATGTACAGATCTAAGGGTTGGAGCAGTGAAGGCTGTATGAAAAACTAAAAAAAATTGATTCTCTTTCTCTCTAACTTGCTATTTCAAAGGAAGATCCTCACCCCACAAAGTATACAACTCAGAACAGAGCTGAAGGAAAATTAGTTAAGAATATTTTGGGCCTCTACTTTGAAATTAATCAAATGTGGTTGATTATACAAAGTTCCAGATTAACTATAATTATCATTTCATGCTGGAGTTGGGCAGAACAACAGACAATGCAGAAAATCTCTATATAACATTATGGTAAAGATATTTTTAGTACTCCTATTTGTATCTAAATCTCTATAAGACAGACTATTTTCCTGAATGCTGTTTTTTTTTTTTTTTTCTTCCTTCTGCTTTTCCTATTGCTTAAAACAAGAATCAGGAGAATAAGAGGAAGGGGTAGCTCAGGGGTAGAACACTTGACTAGGATGTTAGAGGTCCCAGGCAGTGGGTGTAGAGTCTTGAGGAGATGGACTATTTACACAAGGCAGATTCCTTGACTAACAAACACCAAAACTAATTCTATGCATCATTGGATGTGATTTAGGTATCTGTGGAGCAAAAGTAATGAACAAGTCCTCCACTCCTCAGAAAAACTGACTTTTATTCAAAGACAGGGCAAACTGACTCAGGGTCATTCTTTGGAGCTATCTGCATCATTGATCAGCTCAGTTACAGTAAGTGATGGGCAGAAGGTTCTTTTATATCCAGGACATTTGAGAAGTTTTGCTATTAGTTTTTCTGCAAATATTAATAAGGTTGGTTCATTCTGGAGAGGAAATAAATATGCTAGAGAGAAGAGGAAATGTGTACTACCAGACTTCCACTTTAGGATAGAAGTTTCCAAATTCAGCAATTTCAGAACCACCTAGGAGGCTTATGGAAAATAAACATGCTTGGGGCTGGAGCAGTGGCTCAGCAGTTTTGGCACTTGCCTGGCATGAACAAGGACCTGGGTTCAAACCTCAGCCCCACATTCATAACTAAGTGTTGGAGCAATGAAGACCGTATGAAAAAAACTAAATAAAATTGATTCTCTTTCTCTCTCTCAATCTCCCCCCGACTGCCCCTCTCTCTCTTTAAATAATAATAATAATAAAAAAGGATGTTTGGACCCCACCCCCAAACCTTAGATCAAAATCTCTGCATTAAAAAAAACACCCCAAAACTCCCTGACCTAAATCCTGGTTCACAAGGCTTGAGAACTGCTGCTCTCTGGGCAGTGTTGAGAAGTCTTATGCTGCAAATCATTAACATTCCTGGTATCTTGTTACTCACATGTAAACCTTAAGTACAAAATCCTTTTCTTCCTTTAATTCTGTGAGTGACTGGATTACATCCAAGATGCTTAGGACCGCACAGCCATACGGTCGCCTGTAGTGCAGATGAGCAGGGCCCTTCTTGGAGTCATTCAGGAGCATCCGGCCTTGGGCAAAGCAGAAAGCACTAGTCACATTGAGAACCCCATGCCTCTCTCCAGCATCTCCTAATTGCCATTCATGGATGCTACAGGTATGTAAGACAAACTAAAGGGTTGAAGAGAGTTATCCAAATATATTTATATGGGGGAAAAAAAAAGATAGGCCTTTGGCCCAGGCTCTTCGGCACCACAGTTTATCATCCTTATCACCTATCTCTAAATCAACACAAACAGTTCTTTTATTTTCACATGAGAATAAATGAGTGACCTCATGAATTTCTCAGAAAAAATCAGTGTGTTAATAGATTTAAATTTGAAAGACAAATTAAGGATAGAAAGTTCAACATTTTTAGGTGCTGATTATAAACTATGTATACACAGAAAGGAGGACACTGCATTCTTCTTCCAACCAAATTCTGCACCAAAGATGCTCCAGAACCACTGTGGGAGTGGTAACAGTCTCAAGAAGTGGATGGATGCTTACTTTTCCTATTTACTGACTGACACTGTGCCAACAGTGGCAAGAGGACTTTTAAATTCTAGAACCTCAACAATTACTTTAGAAAATACATCAAGTTGTTTTATTGGCAAGGGATTAAAAATATTACAAAAAATGTACAAAAGGATATGCTATAACCCAAACAATAAAGGAAACTTGGTTTATCATAGTTGCAAAAGTTATGTCATAAACTTGAAATAAGGGTGGACAAGCCCACAATAGAACAATAGTGAAATTTTTTGTTTTCATTTCAGTTGGAGTAGAAATGAGATGCAATCCTCCTTTTGGAATGATGACAATAACTCTAATTTTGTGGAAAATGGCATAGATACATAGATTGGACACAAACTACAGCAAAGGGAATATACCATCTATTAAGTTGGCACTCCGGGCAACTTGCTATAAGAGCATTGAAGGAAAAGGTGAATGTAGAGGCAGGGCATTATTATTGAGAGAATGTCCCAAATCAGACCACTTAAAATAAAAATGTTTGCAACGAATTCCACCATTATGTATAATTATAATGCACCAGTAAAAAAAATAAAGTAAAAAAGTAAAAAGTTTGGGTCCAAAAGCAAATAGGAAGATTTCAAGTGAAAAAAAAATGCATTTATTTATATCAAACTCAGCTACTTCAGCAGCTGAGCTTAAAACAATAATAAAAAAGTAGATTTTTAATCCTGAGACATGAAATAAAAGGAAAGAGATAGGAAGAAGATAAAATTTAGGCACAGGGGATAGTTATTCCAAGTTGGGCCAGTCTTAGTCATGTAAATGAATAAGGTGGACAGTACCTATTCGGATGACATGGGCAACAATATATAAGTCTCTCTTCATGTCTTTGCTGCTCAGATCCTAGAAAAGAAAAAAAAAGTAAATTCAGGCAAGTAATACACAGAAAATAATGTTTCATTTTGAATCTCATAGATCTTTGCTTCTATATTGTAGGTGCGAGAAAGTAGATTACATTATACAACTACAGCAGAGAAAGTTTGGATATCTTATGTGCTTTGGATATTTATTTTATTGATAATATTTTTCCAGCTCTTATTGTAACCACCAAATCAAATATCTACAAAAGTTTTCACTTTGGAAATTTTCATGATATTGCCTCATGCTTATTATATCATCACATAAAACATTTGTCACAAAAGGAAAATATGATCAGTACAGGAGAAAATGGGAAAACATCAAAAGCTTATCAGTGACAAAGTTTATTCTTTACTCATCTGACATTTACTCTATTGTCCACAAATGATTATTACACACTGGATATGTTCCCTTTATATCAGCTTATTTAAATCAGATTAATTTTGAGGTGCCTGACTAGCTTAGTCAGTACTCTTTTTTTTTTCTTTTTAAGAGAGAGTGAGAGAGAGAACAAGAGAATTGATTTTATTTATTTTTCCATATGGTTTCTGTTTCCCTGACACTTAGTTGTATACATGATGCTGGGGTTTGAACCCGGGTCCTTGCACATGCCAGGTAAGTGCTCCAACTGCTGAGCCACCACTCCAGCCCTGTACAGGACTCTTAAAAGAGATTAATTTGGGGCTGAGAGTGTAGTTCAGTGATAAAGCACTTGCTCAGCGTGCACAAGGCACTGGGTTCAATACCTAGCTCTGGGAAAAAGAAAAAGAGAGAGAGAGAGAAAGAGCAATTAATTTGATTTTAGTGAAACCTTCATAATTTGATTACATTTCTAAATTTAGACACTTATCTTTTATACTAAGTAATAAAGTTAAAAATATCATTATTATTATTTCCAGTAAGATTAAACCTAGAGGTGCTTTAACACTGAGCTATAGCCCTAGCCCTCATTATTTTTTATTTTGAGACAAGCTCTCTCTAAGTTGCCCAGGCTGGCTTGGCACTTGATCCTCTTGCCTCAGCCTCCTGAATCACTGGGGTTTCAGGTGTGTGCTGTTATGACTGGCCTACAGGTTTCCTTTAAAGAAACAAATTCAATCTAGAATCAGAAAATTTTCAAACTAGTGAATACAAAAATAATTCTTATACATTAAGGATTCATCTTTAGACTACACTGTAAAATAAAATGTTTGTTTACTTATATTTTAGTACATTATACTTGAAGTAATAAAACCTCCTTTAATATACATTCAGTTTCAGATTTTCCACCAGGACATCAACTCATTGCTCACTTCCAGCTATTACTATGATTCAGTGATGATGAATGGAGTAGGGTCTCTTAATTCCCTTTCCTTTCCATATTTCATCTTTTGATTGGTCTCAGATTCTGGTTTCTTTAATAAGGAAAACAAAGGAGGCAGCATTAATGATTTGGAGTGACCTCAGAGATTCAGAGTCATCATTCTTCTTAATTTTTATACTCTGTTGGAGAATTAACACTAAGGTGAAGCAAGCAAGGCACCAAAGGGGCAACATTTAAGGAGGAGCTCACTTTCAGGATAACATACTTTGCTTGCCTTACCCTTCCTTGTTCCAGCCATACACTGTTGAATGATCTTGAATACATAAAAGAAAAAGTGACATTAAAAACTAACATAAAATAGTGATCATGAAGCTTTTAAATTCTAGAAAATTATAACATTTTGCTAAGTTCTTTAATTACATACATAAAATGAAATAGGTCATAAAATAATTTAAGATATTTGGTATTTTTGTATCATAAAGATAGATTTCTACATGAAAACTGTCTTTTCTTTGAGAGAGAGAATCAATTTTTATTGAGTTTTTCACATAGCTTCTGTTGCTCTGACACTTGGTTGTGTATGTGGGTTCCGGGGTTTTGAACCCATGTACTTGTGCATACCGGGCAAGTGCTGTAACCCCTGAGCCACTGCTCCAGCTCTGAAAACTGTCTTTTATTATTGAAAAAAGAGGTTGTGGATTCCATTCCAGCAATTCCTCTGATGTAGAAATGGAATTTAAAATAATATTATCCAAACAGTACTACTGGACACTTAAGATGGTTACTAAAATAATAAAAAGAAATTGAAGAACAGGGTACAATTTTTATACTTTTAGGGATTAAAATATATTTACTACTGAAGGATAAAGAAAGTTTTGATAAGACTTCAAAAATAAATGGTTCCTTCAATTATAGCCTAGATTGCGTTAATCCAAACTATCAAATGATTGATGCAATTATCAACTCGAATTACTAGAAAATTCGAACCAGTTACCAAAGATTACCAAATATTAATCAGATAGGTTGTACACAAAACACTGGACTTCTCCCTTGGCTGTGGCTGAGTGGACAAAAGGAAGGAACCTAAAGTTTGATTTGTAGTATTTTTTCTAAGTTGTTAGGTAGGGGTTCTTTTTACTTTATACATGGTACTCTGAACTCTCAGTAGTATTTATTGGAGACCAATAAAAATAAGACAATAATAATCATTGCAAGAAAGTAATTTAAGTAAAATTATTATGTGGGTTTCACATAATTTCAATACAAAAGTTATTTTAATTAAATATGAGTGTATGGTTGAACATAGTTACCACAGGTTATTGAATGAATACTCTTCAAGACTAAGTACGAAGTGTGGCTACTCATGATAAAATAGAGAGACCTGTAAAACCAAGATAGAAAGAGGGGTGATGCATTCACCATTCATCTAATGAGTAGAATTTGAATCCTAACATCATAGCAGGAATTTGATTCGCTTACTGGTTCATACCCTCTGATCTTGCATAACTAGGAAGCTGGTCATCCACTACATAGTGGGTAGAGATGAATGAGGCCAGTGACTCAGGGCCCAGCTTCTCAGTTATTTATGTTCAATTTGAAACATGGAAGTGTTAGTTAATTTGCTTCCCTGTGCTTGGGCTACTCTTTTTTTCTTTAGAGATAATGGGGCTTACAAATATAGAATATAGCCAATTTGTTCATACTGAAGCTGCAGAAAACAAGAAAATTTTAATACATGATGTTATTAGAGTAATAAGTTCAGAACTCCAAGAAATCAGTACTTAAAATCCCATTTTGAAATGTGGAATAATATAAATAATTGTACAAAACAATTCCAACTAATGCAAGAAAATAGGGAAAGATCATTCTATAGTTGGTCCCTCAAACATAATACTAAACAGCATGTAATGTAAATCATTATTGAGACCTTAATATTTGCCACTATGTGTGAGGTGCTGAATATTATTAACGAGTAAATACATATAGATATACTCTCATTCATACATGCAGCTATTGTTTATCATGAAAGTTGGCAAAATCCTGGTTGTACTGGACATTAATGTAAATATGAAACACTTCCTTCTTGGATAAAATTCTTCCTTCATAGGAAACCCTAAAATTTAACACATTCAGAGACAATAAGGATTTAAAGGGAAAGGGTTGGGCAACTAATAATGTGACTGTACTGTGGCTCTGAAATCTGCTGAGTAACTCTGCAAAATGCTCAGTTTGTATGGTCCCCTTTTCCTGATGTTCAATTAAGCTACAGCTCAGCATCAACCACAGTTGCAGCTCCATTTTCTTGAATTTACTGAGATTTTGTAGCACATATCCCAATTTGGAAAACTCCTTTAGTTCACTGGTATAACTCAAGTCTTAGTTAATAAGAAATCAGTACCCACCAACATTATTGTCTCATATAGCTTAAAGTAAAACATGAAAGTCCTGACTAAGCTAATCGTGTTCAGAAATCTCAAGTGCTTTATAAAAATCATGTTTAGGACCTTTTTAAAAAAATCAGGGCTGGGGGCTGGAGCAGAGGCTCAGCCAACTATGGCACTTGCCTGGCATGCATGAGGACACGGGTTCATATTCCAGTGCCATATATGCAAGGAAGTGTCAGAGCAATGAAAATCTGATGAAAAATTAAATAAAAGTGATTCTCTCTTGCTCTCTCTCACTGCCCCTCTCTCTCTTTAAAAAAAAAAATCTTAAAAAAAAATCCAGGGCTGTATACCACAAAGGGAACTATCAAAGCAATATATTTAGCTGCTTTGTTATTTCCTAGTATGGTAGAACAGAAGCATATCATACATCTTTGATTTATAAAGCTGCAGCTACAGCTTTGGCCTTTGGGCCCATATAGATGATTAAAATGCTAAATGAAAAATTTACTTTAATTACATTCAAATATCATAATTAAGTTCATTTTTCAAGAGGCAAGGACTGTATTCATCATATTTAAAAATCTGAGGACAGCACATGCACATAGCTCTGTTCTCACAAATCCAAAGAACAAGGCATCAATATTTTCGCTTGCTATTTTACCAGATACTAGAGGACCAGAATGTACAAACATTTTCCAAAGTTACTGAAACATTCTACACAGAGATATGTCTCATCTCTTTCTATTTCAGAAATGAGGTCTCAGAGAACCACCTCAGTGGTAGGACACTCTCACTTTGGAAGATCTCCCCCAACAGTTCAACCTAAATCCTATAAATTATAATCTGGATTCTTTCCTTTGTTTCCTATTGAAGAGAAAACATTGATCTTCCCAGATTAAACCATTTAACTTTCTTAACCGTCTTCACAGGGCTGCTTTTCCTGCTTTTTCTTCTTGTATGATCTCCTAAGCCTTGAATGATGAGCTCAAAGATGGACAAACCATTTTAGCTTGCCCAGATTTACATGCAGTTTTGTATAACTGGAATATTTTCAGTAAAAGCTGTTCCTGTGAAATAGCTTCTGGTTATACAATAACATCATTTGACATTTTGAAAGATTAGGGTATAGTAATGAACTGAAGTCAGATGAACAAATACAATTTTAGCTTTCAAAGAAAAATCACATATTAGATCTCCAGATAAATACTATTAACATTTAAGAGATAAAATGTAAACTTTTAGATATCACTTATCAATCAACTTCACACTTCCTAAGCTCAGTGAGTTTTGATATATCTGAAGTATCACCAAAAGGTTTAAAACCATGACAGTCTTATTTTCTTCAGCAAATAAATGAACTCAAATAAGTTTAAAGTTTTTTTTAAAATAGGGTAAAAAAATTAGAATCAATTTGGAGAACACATAATGCAATATGGTATTATGAAGTTTAGCACTTTTCATTAAGCAAATTGCACAACCTTCTTTGAGTTGATAGCTCCCTGATTGCAGAGACCATGAACAACAGTAGGACTAATCAGAAAAAAACTAATGTACAGATCACATCTAATTTATAGTCTTTTAACAGAAAATCACTCCCAATCTGGTATTTGAAAGATGACTATTAGGTTTGTCTCTCTTTATCTGAACTTACTACAGACTACTAAAGTACAGATTTGGTGGACACCTTTTAGAGAAAACTATACTTATACATTAGAGAAATTCCCAGTGGCCTTGAATAAGAATGGTAAAACAGACTTAAGTCAGATTTTGTGTGAAATAGCTTATAAAATTTGCATCAATGAAAGGTACTTGGTTATATTTCTTTAATAAAAATTTAGTTAAAAACCACAGGTAATTTTGGTTCTGTATAAATATTTCATAGAAATTGGACAGAAACATAAATCAAATCATATTCTCCCTAGTGTCTAGTAGGGTGACAATAGCCACACAATATTCCCCCAGTTAGAGTCAATATCAAAACAAAACAAAACAAATTAAAAAAAAAGGAAAGAGAATTTACACATACTGTAAAAAGGGCACACATTCGTTCTATCTTCTCTGGGTTTCTTGGCCCACCATTCTTGTTCAGTCTCACCAGAAACCGCTCACTGCAATTTAGGAAACAGAGACAGAAAGCTGTAAAGAACTATACATTTTAGAACAAGTAAAAAAGACATATACACAAAATCTCCAAAGACTTACAGAATAGTTTTTAAGAGATGGATTAGGCCAACACACGTCTATTGGCAGGACACTCGATCTTTTGTGCCAAACAACATGCAACAGACACTGCAAACTGCCTGATAGGTGTGGCTTTTTACATGTCTGTTGTGGCTGTGTGTCTTATCTCCATGAAGGGCAAAAATAAGGACTATGATATTCTCCCCCGTTCCCTCAAAGCACCTGGCATCATGCTAAAGCCATTAACAAGAATCTACATTCTTTGATGTGAGCACTCAGATCATCATAAAAAATATTCATTATACTACAGCTAAAAGAATCTACATTATCTAATTTATATATTCCTATATGTAACTCTGCAGAATCAATTTTAGGGCTAAAAAAATGTTACAAGAGCTTACAAAGACTTGAGTGAAAATTTAAAAACAAATGATATATTATAACTAAAGCTGCAGTAAGGATTTAAGTCACTAAATATATTATTCCTCAAATAATATAAGTAATCCCAGAAGGAAATTATTGAACTAAAAAAAAATCCCACAGATGTAGTATTTGCAACATTTGGAGAAATATCTCCTTTGTCTCTCATCTCCTTCCTGTCCCTACATAGACTCTCTTACTTGTCTTTTCATCCTAACATTCCCTACCAACTGTAACAGGAAAATTGAGCCATGGTGAAGACAAAGTATGTGGTTCTAAAAGTAGTTTACTTCCCTTGTGCCTCCAGTCATACTTACTGAATACATGTGATATCAGTAAAAGGGTAGGTATTAAAAATATTCCACTAGAATTATAAGATATATCAACTGCATGGTTTAAAAATTTGTTCATCTATTCATTTGTTCTCTTAGTTGACACTTATTTTTTATTGCTTTTTCCATATTTTTATTGGTACATCATAGTTTTACATAATGGTGGTAATTGTGTTACATATTTCTAAATGCACACAATATCACAATATAATTTGGCCAATATCATTCCCCAATAGTTTGCTTTTTCCTTCCCTCCACCTTCCCCCTCATTTCTGTTCTCTACTCTACTGGTCTCCCTTCAATTTTCATGGGATTCCCTGCCACCCTTTGTTTCCTTTTGCTTCTCTAGCTTCTGTGAAGCTAGAGAAAACATACAGCCCTTGACTTTCTGAATTTGGCTTATTTCACTTAATGTTCTCAAGTTCCATCCATTTTCTTTCAAATGACATAATTTTATGCTTGTTTATAGCTGATTAAAACTGTTGTGTATATATGCCACATTTTCCTTATCCATTCAGCCATTCAGATTGTTTCCATGTTTGGCTCTTTTGAAGTAGGCATGTATGTATTGCTATATAGTATGCTAATGAGACAGTTTAGGAGAGATAGTAAAATAGGTAGTCAGGACCAGGGGCCCTATTGAACCACACCTGGAAGCTAGCAGGTAGAGAACCATAAACAGGCATGCTCAGGGCCTTCAAATGCAAATGACCATGAGACTCACCTGTGGGAGCAACTCCTAAAATTAAGAAGTGGGGGTGGACACAGATGGGAACTAGGAAAGATTTGCTACCTGTTTTAAATTCAATGCCTGTTTTACATAGAGTTTAACCAATGAGTTGGTGGTTTTCTTAATGCCTGCTTTACCTGAATCTTAATCAAGGCTCATACCAAAACAGCTATAATCCCTGGCCTAACCTACATTAAACAGTATCCTGCTGCCAGGTACCCTTCTGCCTTGCAGAGTCTCTGCTCTCCTTCCTAAATAAATCCTACTCCTTTTACTCCTCCTTCTGTGGTTGTCCATGGATTTTATCCTTCAAATTCGCAAGGCAAGAACCCAGAATACTGGCGCTGAATTCCTGGGGTAAATTTCCACCACACCAAGAGCTGCAAAGCACTGCTCAACACTGTCGGAGAAATCCCAACTCTTACCTGGGTAGCTGCTAACACTATTTGGGCTGCAGAGATCTGCAACCAGCCCAAATTCCCAGTTTTAACTGGGAAGAGCTACAAACACTGAAAACAGGCTACTTTGGCCACAGAATTCTGTAGCCAGCCCAACTTCATCCTCCAGCGTGAAGACAGAATCCAGCCTCATTTCAAAACACCGCATCACTAACTTTAAATCTTAAGGGTAGACATCTAGGAGTCTCTGTATCCTCTCCAGCATTTACCATTCTTTGTATTTTTTTAAAGGTTATGTTTCTGTCATTAACAGGGGCTTCAGCAATCTAAACAAAAATTTTACTTAAAAGGGGGACAGTTCAGGATTTGTTTTGCAAAGCAAAATAATGCTTAGTGAATGTTTGATTTCTGACCTCAAACATCTGTTGGGTCTGCCACCTAGATGGCTGAAGAGACCTTTCTGTTCCTGATGATACCTCTTACTTTCTCCAGTCTTTCAAAGCTCTTTGTAGATTGTTTGTGATGCTCTTCTCTGAAAACCCCTGTAACCTGGGAGGGTACTCAAATGCTGACATGTACTCCATTGCTCCCTCTTCAAATTTTGTTAACACACAGTGTCAGCTAGATTGTCTAAATAAATTTCCCCTATAGTTTACACACTACACATCAGACAGTGTACCACAAAATACAACTCTCCTGGGGCTGGAGCAGTGGCTCTAAGTTAGAGCACTTGCCTGGCATGTGCAAGGACCTGAATTTGAACCCCAGCACCACATACATAACTAAGTGTCAGAGAACAAAGGCCAGATGAAAATAAATTATTCTTTCTCTCTTAAAAAAATACAACTCTCCTCCATGGTCTCATAGAACTTGTTGGACACACTCACACAGCAAAGAGACCCTTAGTAGCTGAGACAAGAGATTTTATTAAGGGGGAGGGTTAGCAGCATGGCTGCTACCAGGACCTGACAGAACAGCAACATATGGCCTGGAGTGAGCGAATTTATTAGCTCTCCAGGCTTTCTCCCCAGAACAGGGCTTGGGTGGTTACAGAGGGCTCAGGTGTAGTGAGGCAGGGCTTGCCTCTAAAAGGTTGCACTTTGTGAAAGAGGAATTTACATCTAAATATGGCCATCATTATTGACAGTTATTTAACAGAACTGAAGTTCCAAAACATATGCAAAGTCATCATCCACTTCCTCTGTCTTTTGGCTTTTCCCAGTTTCCTGCAGAACAGTCTCATTCATACATCCTTCACACATTTCCAAAATATAGCAAAGTAACAAGAATCAGCGTGACTACTGAAACTGTTTTTTATTTAAGGCCCATTTCTCCTAGGAGAATAGTCCTACAACAAAAATTATCTTTCCAGAAGCTGTATGGAGAATCTTCAAAAAATTAAAGATGGAACCACCTTACGACCCAGCTATCCCACTACTGGGAATTTTCCCAAAAGACTTAGAATCAGCGTATTATAGCGATGTGGCTTCCTCAATGTTTACAGCAGCTCAATTTACTATAGCTAGACTATGGAACCAATCCAGATGCCCCTCACTTGACTAGTGGATACAAAAACTTTGGTACATATATACAATGGAATACTACTCAGCCATTAGAGATGACGATATTATGGCTTTTGAAATCAAATGGATGGAGATGGATAGAATTATGCTTAGTGGAGTCTCCCAAGCTCAGAGACTCAAGGGCCGAATGGTTTCTCTCATCTGTTGATGCTAGCATTTATGGGGAAGCAGTAGGGCTGACGGCTAACCTAACAAAACTTCAAATTGAATGACTTTCAGACTAATAGGGGGATGGCTCTCTAGAATGCTTGGAGGTGTAGGGAGGGGATGAGGAGGTGGGAGGGTATATGAAGAACTCATAGGAGTCTGGAGATTGGGAAGATGGGGAACCATCCCAGAAGCCGATGTTATTCCTCCACGAGCTACCCATTTAACGCATGAGTTCTTCTGGGAGAAACTGCAACAGGTAAAGCCCAAGGTGGTTATCCATGTTTTGGCATTACCCCTGGATAACAAAGTTTATATACATTGATTGCTATTGTTTTGATAATGTTTCCCCCTCAGCTATATCTCTATATATTTCTAATAAAAATTATCTTTCCAGAACCAAATAAAATTGACCCATAACAAGGTTACCAAACATGGACCATAATGAGGATCATTGCATGGGAGAAAAAAACATGAAAAACAAAACAGAGAAAACCATGAACTGCTTCAGTTTTCTTGATGTCATTCTATATTTGCCAACTGACCAGAGTCCATTAACTAGGAACAGCATACTCTCACACCTACTTGCCCTTCTTTATCTGCTGAATGAGTGCCACCAGCACCTTGACCATTTTGGTGATCTTGTCTCACACTGTGGTACTACCCTGGGTACCTCCCCACTGTCCATGCCCTGCAGGTGGTTCAGGGAGCTCTCCTTTGAGGCCTCCACCTGTGTCTTGATCCAGATGAGCAAACTTTTCATCTACCACACCTTGCCTCGGTTGTATGCTTCTGTTTCCTGTCCTACTTTTAATCTTATGCCTTTTGCCACAGTAGGAAGAGCCTCACAGGTACACAGTGAGAACAAAATCTATTGTTTATATTCTTGATGGCTGCCATTCTAACTGGAGTGAGATGAAATCTTAGTGTAGTTTTGATTTTCATTTTCCAAATCGCTAAAGATCTTGAAAACTCCAACTATGAGTGCAAGCACAGACTTCCTCACTAAGACTCCTAAAGCTCAGAAAATAAAACCAAGAATTTAAATGGGACAGCATAATATTGAAAAGCCTTTGCAAAACAGCCAGGTGTGGGGGTGCCTGGGAGTAGGAACACAAGTTCAAGACCAGTATCAGCAACTTAAGAGAGGCCCTAAGCAACTTAGTGAGACTCTCAAAACAAAAAATAAAAAAGGGCTACAGGTGTGACTCAGTGGGTGCGTGCCCAGAGGTTCAAACCCAGGTACCAAGAAAAAACAAACACAAGCTTCTGCACAGCAAATGAAACAGTGTGAAGAGGAAAACCTACAAAATTGGACAAAAATCTTTGCTAGCTACACGTTGGAGGACTAATATCCAGAATACATAAAAATAAAAAAAAATTAACCCCAAAAGACAACCCATTTAATAAATAGGCAAATAAAGTGAACAGATATTTCTCAAGAGAAGAAATACAAATGGCTAAAAGATACATAAAAATAATGTTAAGCATTTTTTTGTAAGTTGGGAAATTCAAATCAAAACTGAGATTTCATCTCATTCTAGTTAAGAATGGCAATCATCAAGACCACAAATAAAAATAAATGCTTCTGACTTTGTGGGAAAAAGGAAACACTTCTATATGTTGCTGGGATTGTAAATTAGTAGACCCACTATGGAAATTAGTATGGATATTCCTCAAATAACTAGGGATGAAACCATCATATAATCTAGCTATACCATACCTCAATCAGTATTCATCCAAGAACTAAGTTAGCATAGTACAGCAACACATGTGTACCATGTTTATAATAGAGCAATTCACAATAGTCAAGTTATGGAATTGCCTAGATTCCTGTCAATGGGTATACGGATCAAGAAAATGTGGCATATGTACACAATGGAGATATTTTTTTTCATTTATTTTTCTGGATTTTTAATTTTTCAATTAGAGTTTTATGGTTTATACACAGTAGTTGAGTTCATCCTGACAAACTTGTACATGCATGGAAAACAATTTTTGACTCACGATGCCCCTTTTTTCCTCCTCATTTTCCCTTCTATCCTTCTTCCCCTAAGTTTCTGAGTTGGGATAATTTTACTTAGGATGATGTTCTCCATTTTCTAGCAAATGCCACAATTTCATTCATTTTAACAGCTCAGTAGAACAGCATTGTGTGTGTGTGTGTGTGTGTGTGTGTGTGTGTGTGTGTGTATCTCCAGAATTTCTTCATTCATTCATCTAATTATGGGCATCTGAGTTTATCAGATAATTTAGCAATTTTGAATTATGTGGCTGTAAATTGAGGTAACTGTATCACTGCAGTATGCCAATTTTAGATCTTTTGGTAAACTACTGGGATAGCTGAGTCACATGGTGATTCTACCTCAAAGTTTTGTTTTTTGTTTTTGTTTTTAAATTGAAGAAAAAATCAGGAAATCTGTCCCATTCACCATCTACTCAAAAAAAAAATTAAAATACTTGGGCATAAATCTTATAAAGGATATTAAGGACCTCTAGAATGAAAACTATCAAACTTTAAAAAGAGAAATTGCAGAAGATCTGAGTAGATGGAAAAACATTCCATGTTCATAGTTAGGCAGAATCAATATAATAAAAATGGCCATTCTACCCAAAGCTCTATATAGATTTAATGCAATCCCCATCAAGATACCAATGTCATCCTTCATGGATGTAGAAAAAGTAATCTTCAAATTCGTATGGGATAACAGAAGACCCAGAATAGCCAAAACATTACTCAGCAAGAAGGAGAAATCACATGGTATCTCAATTCCTGATGTGAAATTATATTATAGGGCTATAGTAACAAAAACAGCATGTTATTGGGATCAAAACAGAACTGAAGACCAATGGAATAGAATAGAGGATTCTGAAACAAACCCCCATACCTTTAACTATCTGATATTTGATAAAGAGAGCAAAAGCGTCGTGTGGAAGAAGGATAACCTGTTCAACAAATGGTGTTGGACAAATTGGATAGCCATATGTAGACAACTGAAATTGGATCCTTACCTTTTACCCTGCACAAAAATTAAATCAAAATGGTTCAAAGATCTGGATATTAAACCAGCAACTTTACAACTGCTTGAAAAAGAAGTAGGACCTACACTACATGACATAGGGATTGGCACTGCCTTCCTTAAGAAGACTCGCATGGCACAAGCATTAAAGTCAAGAATAAATGCATGGGATGCAATTAAACTAAAAAGTTTTTTCACAGCTAAAGATTTAGTCAAGAGTGTCAAGAGAGAATCTATAGAATGGGAAAAAATCTTTGCCTGCTACACCTCAGACAGAGGGCTAATATCCAGAATATACAAAGAACTCAAAAAAATAAACAACAAAATCACAAATAATCCAATCAAAAAAGGGCTATGGAGCTAAAAAGAATCTTTCCAATGGAGGAAGTCCAAAAAGCCCATAAACATCTGAGAAAAAGCTCTACATCACTAGCAATAAGAGAAATGCCAATCAAAACTTCACTGAGATGCCACCTTATTCCAGACAGAGTGGCAAAAATGAAGAAAAAAATCAATGACAGATGCTGGAGGGGCTGTGGGAAAAGAGGAACACTGTTACATTGCTGATGGGAAGCAGCGTGGAGACTCCTCAAAAAATTAGGGCTGGAACCGCCTTATGACCCAGCTATCTCACTCCTGGATATTTTCCCAAAAGAGTTAGAATTGGCATATTATAGAGATACCACTTCATCAATGTTTATAGCAGCTCAATTTACTATAGCTAAATTATGGAACCAAATGCTCAATTTACTATAGCTAAATTATGGAACCAAACCAGATGCCCCTCACTCGACCAGTGGATTCAAAAACTTTGGTACATATATACAATGGAATTCTGCTCGGCTATTAGAGAAAATGATATTATGGCATTTGCAGCCAAATGGATGGAGATGGAAAGAATTATGCTCAGTGAAGTATCCCAATCTGAGAGACTCAAGGGCTGAATGTTTTCTCTCATTTGTGGAAGCTAGAATACAATCGGAAACAGTATGATAGATGGCTAAGCTAATAATTACCTATACATGTATGAATTTTTACACAAACAGGGGGAACTTTGCCTAAGATGCTGGGAGACGTAGGGAGGGGGGAGAGAAGAGAAAGGACATCAAGGAGATTGGAGAGAGGGAGTATGGGGGAATCAACTCAAAGGGTAACCTTCAGCTTCCATGAGAAGTCCAATTAATACGGGGGTTTAATAGGGGGAAACATGGAACCATGGGGAACCCAAGGAGAGAAACCATGGAATGGTATCAGCCTTGGCTTTTGCTGTGATTATACATTTGTTCTTGATTGCTTGATAATAATTCCCTCCTAATTGTAAGTCCATATTTAATAAACAAAAAACCCCCAAATATTAATAAAAAAATTGTTGGGGTTTTTTTGTTTGTTTTGTTTTGATTTTAAAGAGAGGTATGGGGGTGGGGAGAGAGGGAGAGAGAGACAGAATGAGAATGAATCAATTTTATTTAGTTTTTCATATGAACTTCATTGTGTATGTGGTGCTGGGATTTGAACCCGCATCCTCGCACATGCCAGGCAAGTGCTGTAATCACTGAGCCACTGCTCCAGTCCTATCCCTAGTTTTTAAAGGAATCTCCATACTGCTTTCCAGAGTGGTTGTACTAGTCTGCAGTCCTAACAACAACGTACAAGTGTTCCTTTCTCCCTATGACTTCGCCAAAACTTATTATTGTTCATATTCTTGATCTTTGTCATTCTGATTGCAGTGAGAAGAAATCTTAATGTAGCCTTTATTTGCATTTCCCTAGTTGCTAGAGATGTTACGTATTTTTTCATTTTTTTATCTTTTTTTTTTTTTGTGTGTGTGTGTGTGTATTTTTCTTCTATTGAGAAGTTTCTGTTTAGCTCTTTTGCCAATTTATTGGTTAGGTTACTTGTTTTTTGGTGTTAAGTTTTTTTGAGTTCTTTGTATATTCTGGATATTGATATCCAGATATCAGAGAGGTGGCTGGCAAAGAGTTTCTTCCATTTTGTAGGCTCTCTCTTCATGGTCTTAATAGTTTCTTGGCTGTGCAAAAACTTTTCAGTTTAATGGTGTCCCACTTATTAATTCTTGGTTTTACTTTTTATGCTTTGGGGTCTTGTTAAAGAAGTCAGTACCAGCTCCTACATGATGGAATATTGACTTCTAGCAGTTGTACGTTGTTCCCCCACCCCTTGGGACAGTGAGAGAGAGAAAGCATCAATTTTAGTTTTTTGTGTGGCCTTCAGTGCTCTGACACTTCATTGTGTATGTGGTTTGAGCTCATGAACCCATATCCCTGCACATGCCAGGCAAGCACTATAACTGCCGAGCCACCACTCCAGCCTCCAGTTGTAAGGCTTCTGGTCTAATTCCTAAGTTTTTGATACATTTCCATTTGAGTTTTGTGCAGGGTGAAAACTAAGGATCTAATTTCATTTTATGCATATAGCTGTCCAGTTTTCCCAGCACCATTTGTGGAAAAGGTGGTCTTTTCTCCAAGATGTATTTTTGGCACCTTTGTCAAATATCAGGTGGCTGTAGGTTTGTGGATTTGTCTCTGTCTTCTATTTTATTCTATTGGTCTTCATGTCTATTTTGATACCAATACCATGCTGCTTTTGTTACTATAGCTCTTTAGCATAATTTCAGATAAGGTATTATGATGTCTACAGCTTTGCTTTTCTTACTTAGCATTGCTTTGTTTATCTTGGGTCTTTTATTCTTCCAAATGAATTTAAGAATTTTTTTCTAATTCTGTGAAGAATGCCATTGATGTTTTGATGGGGATTGTACTGAACATGTATAATAGAGCTTTTGGCAACATAGCCACTTTGACAATATTAATTCCGCCCATCCAAGAACATGGAATGTCTTTCCATCTTCTAAGGTCTTCTTTAGTTTCTTTTTTTCAGTGTTCTATAATTTCCATTGTAGCGCTCTTAGATTAATTTTCAAGTATTTTTTGTTTGAGGTTATTGTGAATAGGATAGTTTTCCTGATTTCTTCCTCAGCTGATTCACTTTCAAAGTATAGGAAAACTATTGATTTGTGTGTTATGATCTTATATCTTTGCTGCTTTGCTAAATTCAATTATAAGTTCTAAAACTCTTCCAGTGGAGCGCTTTTTGGATCTTCTAGATATAAGTTCATATCAGAGAGACACAGAGTTTGACTTCTTTTCCTATTTGTATCCCTTTGATTTCCTTTTCTTGACTGATTGCTCTGGCTAATGTTTCAAAGAGTATAAATAATAGGAGTAGTGAGTGGACAGCTTTGTATTGTTCCTAAATAGTAGAAATGCTTTCAGTTTTTGCCCATTTAGTATGATGTTGGCTTTGGGTTTGTCATAAATGGCCTTTCCAATGTTGAGGTAAGTTCCTTTGATCCCTAGCTTCTTCAGCAATTTTAATATGAGTGAGTAATGGATTTTTATCAAAGGTATTTTCTGCATCTATTGAGATGATCATGTGATATTTGTCCCTACTTTTTTTCAAGGGACAAATTACATTTATTGATTTGTCTATGTTGAGCCAACCTTGCATCCCTGGAATCATGGGATCATGGATCATAATGAATTATCTTTTTTATGTGCTTTCAAATGTGGTCTGCTAATATTTTATTAAGGATTTTTGTTTATATGTTCATGAGGGACATTGGTTTGTAATTTTCTTTCCCTGATGTTTCTTTGTCTGGTTTTAGAATTAGGGTTATGCTTGCCTTATATACAGTATTTGGGAGTGTTCCTTCCCTTTCAATTTCATGGAATAATTTAAGAAAGGGTGGTGTTAGTTCTTCTGTAAAGTTCTGGTAGAAATTGCTGAGAATCCATCAGGTCCTGGGGTTTTCTTTTTTTGGAAGGTTTTTAATTGTTGCTTCAATTTCATTACTTGATATTGGTCTATTTAGGATTTCTACATCTCCCTGATTCAATTTGGGCAGGTCATGTGTGCCTAGAGATCTGACCATGTCTTTTAGATTTTCCAGTTTATTGGAGTATAAATTTTCAAAATACATTCTGAAATTTCTCTGGATTTCAGAGGGGTCTGTGATGATGTCTTGTTTGTCATCTCTGACTTTGTTGATTTGCTTCTTCTCATTCATTCATTTGGGTAGTTTGGCGAAGGCTTTGTCAATTTTATTTATCTTTTCAAAAATCAACTTTTTGTTTTATTGATTCTTTGTATTATTTTTTATTCTCAATTTAACTGATATTGGCTCTGATCTTGATTATTTCCTGTCTTCTCTTGGTTTTGGGGTTAGTGAGTTGTTCTTTTTCTAAGGACTTGAGGTGGAACACAAACATTTATTTGGGCACTCAGTGATAATAATTTTTCCTCTTAGAAATGTTTTCATACTGTCCCAGAAATTTTGAGATTTTGATATATTGCCTTTGTTCTTATTTGTTTCTAAGAATTTGATTTCTGTTCATTTTTTCTTTGATCCAATCTTCATGTAAGAGAGTATTATTTAATCTCAATGTGTTTATGTGGTTTCTGTTATTTTTCTTACAATGGTGTTTTAATGCAGTTACAACGAAGAAGGAAATTATGCTATTTGCAGGAAACTATACAGAACTGGAAGACATCATGTTAAGAGAAAATATCAGGATTCAGAAAGTCAAGAGTAGTATTTTTCTGTCATATGTGGAAGACAGAAAACAGAAAAGAAGTGGGATTTTTGAAGAAAAAAGGAGGACAAGTAGAGTAGGGGATGAAGATGGGAGTGGAGAGGAGAAATGGAAAAGCATGTGAAATAGCAATGAAATTTACCAAATTATGTTATGTGCAAATATGAATACTTCATATTGAATACAACTATTTTGTATAATTATACCAATAAAATTTTAAAATAAAAAAAACAACAAGAAATTCAGCAATAAAACACAAACTGGGGCTGGAGCAGTGGCTCAGCGATTATGGTGCTTGCCTGGCATTCTCACTTCACATCTTTTTAATCTGCATACTTTTTATTGTTAGAATTGGGAACTTGATCATGAGGTGAGAGCAGAAATCATTAGAATAAAAACAATTTTTAGCTCCCCACCTGATTGTTAAAACTATCATTTAGCTAATTTTTGTGGGATGTACGTGATATATAAAAACTCAGTAGAGGGCTGGAGCTGTGTCTTGGTGGTTAGGCGTTTGCCCAGCATGTGTGAGCGCATGGGTTCAAACCCCAGCACCCACGTGCACAACTAAGCGTCAGAGCAACAAAAGCCATGTGAAAAACTAAATAAAAATTGATTCTCCCTCCTCTCTCTCTCTCACTGTCCCTCTCTCTTTTTTTAAAAAAAAGACAAACTGATTAAAAATGTCCAAAGAACTTGAAAAGATGTTTCTACAAGGAATGTACAAATGGCCAATAAATGAACATGAAAAAATGTTCAACATTATTATCCATCAGGGAACTACCCATCAAAATCACAATGAGGGTACCACTATAATAGCTTTGTTCAAAATGACAGATAATAACAAACGTTGGCAAGATGGTGGTAAAATTGGAAGTATCATATTCTGCTTGCAGGAATGTAAAATGGTATAGCAACTTCGAAAAAGAGTCTGGAAATTTCCTTTCTTTTCTTTTTCTTTTTCTTTTTTTTGTACCAGGGATAACCCAGGGGCACTTAATCACTGATTTACATTCTTTTCATCTTTTTTATTTTTGAGATAAGTTAATGAAGCTAGCTTTGAAACTGTGATCTTCCTGCTTCACTCCCGAGTCACTGAGATTGCAGGTGGGTACCATTGCACTTGGCTCAGTCTGGAAATTTCTAACATACTTCAATATAGCTAACATATGACCTTTCAATTCTGCTCCTAGTCATACATATACCACAGAAATGAAAACATATGGTCATATAAAAACTTGTGCATAAATAATCATACATTATTAATAATAGCCAGAAGGCTAAATAAATGAAATACCCATCAGTGAATGGATAAAATGTGGTAAGTATAGTCATATAACAAAATATTACTCAGTGATGAAGAGTATGAAATACTGATACTGCTACAATATGAATAAACCTTAAAAACATTATGCTTAGTGACAGAAGCCAGTTACTAAAGACCACATGCTGTATGGCTCCATTTTTATGAAATGTCCAAATCTATGGAGATAGAAAGTGTATTAGTGGTTGCTTATGAGGTGGGGACTTGGAGGAAATGTTGTGACAGTTAAAGGATATGGAGTTCCTTTTGGGTTGATGAAAATATTTTAAGGTAGATTACAATCCAATAATAGTTACAAAACTCTAATACATGAAAAGTCACAACAGTACCCTTTAAATGTGTGAATTTTATGGTATTATATCTTTTAAGTCTGTGACAACAACAAACCTTTTCATGGCTTACTCTCACTCTCAGATAACATGTGAACTTCTCTCCAAATTCTAAGGCCTTGTGTGGAACACTTGGACTACCTTTATAACCCCATCTATTTTACACAAGCCTCTCTTGCTCACTACTATCCACATACACACCACCTCCTAGGTACAAGTTTACAAGTTTTTTGACCATGCCAAGTTCATTCTTGCTTTAAGACCTTTCCATGTGCTGTTATATTTGCCTGGAAAACAGTTCTTTCAGACCAAGTAGCTGGCTCATTGCTATCCTTCAGGTCCTATTTCAAAATGGCAATTTCCCAGAGAAACCAACTTTGATGACCTTAGCAAGAGACATACTCCTCCTCCTCTTCCTATTACTTATTCTTATATTTACAGCACTCAGCACTCACTATTTTTATTATATTTCTCATACATAAGGAATAAGCTCCATAAGGGCTAGGACTTCTGTTCACTGTTGTATTTCTAGTACTTCCTAGTCCTACAAGTCCTCAATAATTGCTGAATGAACAAAGATGGAAACTTCCTGAAGAAGGTCACCATAAAATGGATGGATAGCATTCTAAACAGAAGAATTCATGAGCTAGGAGGAAGCTAACAAGATAGTGAGGACAAATCAACCTTCTAATATGGTGACCAAGGATTCAGAAGCACCAAATTTATTGTGGCACATACAATCTCCCCACTACTCATTAAAAACTATGTTTTTTGTGCTTCTTCCTGGATATTTTTCTAGACTATACTTCTCAGCTCCCTTTGAAGTTGAGTGCAGTCATATGACTGAATTTCAATGCTGAAATGTGACTGGAAGGGTTATGTACAACCTTGAGGCCTAATACTAAAAACCTGATATATGGGCCTTCGTGTGTTTCTTCTTGGGGTAGAGATGATCTTCCAGGGCAACTCTGGACATTTATCAATGGAAAATTATTTGTCTAGATCCTTGAATGATTATGTGAATGAGGGATAAATGCAGATCCACTTACCTAGTGCTGTTATATAAGCATTAGATATGCTTTTATTAGGTTTGAGCCATCATACTTTTTTTTTTCCTTTAAGATTTATTAAGGGCTGGAGTGGTGGCTCGGTGGTTATGGTGCTTGCCTGGCATGCAACAGTACACGAGTTCAAACCCCAGCACCCACATATACAACCAAATGTCAGACCAATGAAAGCCATGTGAAAAACTCAATAAATATTGATTCTCTCTCTCTCTCTCTGTCCTTCTCTTTAAAAAAAAAAGATTTATTTAGTATGGCAACTTCCCTTTAATTTTTTTTATTTTTTAAATTGTATGTATTGGCATACAGTACGATAATTAAACATATGTAAAGAATATACAATGATCAAATTTGGATAATTAGAATTTCCATCTCCTTAAGCATTTGTCATTTCTTGTGTTATATATATTTATCTACTTATTATAACTGTTGTATATATATTTATCTACTTATTACAACAGTTGACCTATCCTTATTAATATGTATACTATGCATATAACGATTACCCAATTACCTGTTAACTTGACAATAATCTTCATGGATATGAGTATGAAAGGAATTTTAGGAAGTTTGTGTTTTTCGAGAGAATGCACCATTACCTCTGTACTCTTCTTTGAAAGGAAGACTACTGCTCTCACCATCACACTATCACTCTCTATGAATCTCCTTTATTTATTTATTTTTTAAAATGTTTTTATTAGTGCAGCATTATAGCTAGTATTTGGGGGTTAAATTTTTCCTTTTTTATTTATTCAACATAGTCTTACATATTGGAGGGAATTGTTGTTACATAATCATGCAACATGAATATTGACAAAGTAAGTTTAGGCTGATCCTAGTCCAGGATCTCCCCTCTTCGACCATTCTCTGCTCTCATATCTCCTCTGCATTACCTTGGGGATTAATTTTGACATCATCATACATGCATGGAATATAATTTTCTGCACTTCAGGCTCCAGTACTTTCTCTTTCCCTTCCTTCCTCCCTCTCCCTGTTCCCCTTCCTCACTGCTGGTCTTCTTTCTATTTATTTACAGTGCTTCTAAAATTAATGCTTTATTGATAAACCTAAAGGCAAAGTTCACATGGTATATTCATATATGTACACGGCATAATTTGGTCAATTTCATTGTATTATTCCTCCCTTTTCCCATCCTTCCTCCCTCCCCCTCAATCTCCTTTCTTCCTTCACTGATTTCACTTCTATTTTCATGGGGATTCCCTTACATTTCCCTGCCCCCACCCCTAATTTTGGTTTAGCTTTCACATATGGAAGTAAACACTGAAACTCTGGCTTTCTAAGTCTGGCTTATTTCACTTAGAATGATGTTCTACATTTCCATCCATATACTAGAAAATGTCACACTTCATTTTTTTTTTTTTTATGGCTGAGTAAAACTCCACTATGTATATACCACATTTTTTTTTATCCATCAATCTGTTGACAGACACCTGGGTTGGTTCCATAATTAGGCTATTGTGAATCATGCTGCTATAAATACTAATGTGCCTCTTCACAATATGCTGATGTTAGTTCTTTAGGACAAATACAAAGGAATGGGACAGCCGAATCATAATGTGTTTCCATTCTTAGTCTTCTAAGGAATTTCCATACTGCTTTTGATAATAGTTGTATTAATTTACAGCCCCACTATCAATGTATGAGGGTACTTTCTTCCTACATGCTCACCAGCATTTATTATTTGTATTCTTGATGACTGCCATTCTAACTGGAGTGAGAGGACATCCCAGTGTAGTTTTGATTTGCATTTCCCTGATTGGATACATTTGTTTGGTTATTTGTATTTCTTCTTTTGAGAAATGTTTGTTTAGCTCTTTTGCCCATTTATTGATTAGGTTTCTTGTTCTTGTGATGTTAATTAAGTTTTTTATGTTTTTATATAATCTGGTTATTAATCCCATTGGAAGGGCAGTGGGAAAAAAATCTCCCATCTGTAGGCTCTCTCTTCACATTGTTGTTTTCTTTTCTGTGCAGGAGCTTTTAGATTTGATGCCATCCTACGTATTGATTTTTGGTTTTATTTCTTGGGATTTAAGAGTCTTGTTAAGGAAGATGGTACCTGCACCAATATGTTGGAGTGTTAAGCCTATGTTTTCTTCTCGCAGTTGCAAGTTTCTGGTCTAAATCTTAGGATTTTGATCTACTTTGAGTTGAAAGATAGGGTGAAAGATAGATAGTTTCATTCTTCTAAATACAGATGTTCAATTTTCCCAGCACCATTTGTTTAAAAAAGGCTATCCTTCTCCAAAGTATGTTTTTGGCTCATTGGAGAGTATCAGATGACTGAATCTATGTAGATTTGTCTTTGTCTTTTACTCTATTTCATTGGTCTTTATATCTTTTTTGATGCCAATTCCACACTGTTTTTGTGAATATCTTAAGAGCAAATGTCTTCTTTAGAGTTGCTCACAGAGAGGGATAATATTGGGATGATTATATCAAAGCTCTGGTACAAAGATAAAAATGGTAGATGAGGTAAATTCCTAGGTGAAAATGGTCGTTGACCCTAGAACTCAGGAAGTTCTCTTTCCTCAACAGTGTAAAGAGGTTTGCTGCTAATGTAAGCCTCACATGTCCTAGAGCCTTTCATACTTCTGGTTTTACACTACCTGCTTTAAAATCTGTGAAATTCAAAATAACCTTTTCATTTCAGAGAGATCTAGGCATACATCTA
Organism: Aplodontia rufa; assembly: GCA_004027875.1. Taxonomy (NCBI): domain Eukaryota; kingdom Metazoa; phylum Chordata; class Mammalia; order Rodentia; family Aplodontiidae; genus Aplodontia; species Aplodontia rufa. Next base: position 2,935 of record PVKS010005154.1, on the reverse strand, counting down.
ATTATTTTCTGTTTTACTAGACTCTACAGTGGGTGTGGAAAATAAATGCTATTTTCTGTTAACATTCAAACAATTTGAAGATAAATATCTATCCAATGTTTCCATGATTTGATAACAGCTTTTCTGCCAAAAACATGATCAAATATTGTTGGAAATACTGCAGTAAATACAAATGGACAGGTTTCTATACTGTAGGATTTCTCAGAGGCTTAAAATGTTGCTATGTGCAAATGGGACTGGTGACTTCTGATCCCACAACCCACTTCTGTATAAAGCAATAGGGTCAGTAGGAACAGGATTTGAGAGGCTGGAGCAGTAGCTAAGCAGTTGACGTGTTTGCCTGGCATGTATGAGGACCCAGATTCAAACCTCAGCACCACAAACACAACTAAGTGTTGGAGAAACAAAGGCCAGATGAAAAAATAAAAATTTGGTTCTCTCTCTCTCTCTCTCTAAAAAAATATGAGTTGATAAATGCTGAACAAATTTATTTTCCAACCAGAGCTAGAGCAACTTCTCATATTCTCCAAAGGAGCTATATGGCCATAAGAGTTACATTTACTCAAGAGATTTTACATAACCCATACATCTGCATGAAAGTACCAGGTGATTCTTTCTCTTAAATATGGGTGGGAAACCCATTTTATAATTTACTATCCAATCTCTTTCAAGAGAAAAAGAGATGATTAACAGTCTTCTTCTTTAGTAAGCTGTGTTACAAGATAATTATATTTAGTTGTCTTTATAATGATGAACTCTGAGCATATAAGAAATTATATTAATTTCATATTATTGAGCAAGTTCTTACAAATGAATTCCATAATTTGAAACTGTGACAAGCCTAATAGTACCTTAATTTTAAGATCACTTGCTTTTATAAGTGTTATATTTCCAGGGAGGTACTACATTTCATGTACTTTTCCATTGATGACAATTCATGCATCCCTTCAGCAAATGTTTGAAGACTGCCAATTAGGTGCCAGTCTATGTCAGGCACTGGGGCAGAGTCTCTTATCCTCAAGGGGAATCTTGTCTACAAACTCTATTTTGGAAATACAGGCAATTTTCTCAAATAATATCAGAGGAATTCCCCAAAGTTTTTCAATTTAATCTATGTTCTCATTTGGTGCTCTCTGGAGAGGGATGCCAACTACTTAGCATGTCTCTCCTGATAACCTGCCAGTGCTTGCAAATAGGCAAGTAGCCTCAAGGCTATCCTACACTATCCAACTCAACAGATTAGGAAATCTCTAACATCCCCTCACAGATCCATTTTGTAACTTGCACTTGGCTTTATTTTTCAAGTTCCTCAGGTTTTTTAATGAGAATTTTACTTCATTTTAAGGCACATAGAGCAAAAATATACAAAGGGTTTCACAAAGGCAAACCAGGATTCAAAGCTATAGTTTGCAAATTTATTTTCAGTATCAGTTCCCTCACTTCAATAAAACCTTCTTTGTTCACTAACATATGAAAAGTTAAAAAGCAGTTATCTTGATTGAATCAGAGGTGGGGCAAGAATCCTCTGTACTTTGGCCTCTACCCTAAAAAACAGCTGTCCCAGAAAAACTCAGGGCTCCAAGGAACATTTCTGTAACTGCTGATAACAATTCAAATATTCTTTCTATCCTACCCTCCTACAAACCATTCATTTATTCCTATCATTTCTCAGAATATGAGCTAATGCTAGGATATAGAAATGAAACAATTCCTGTCTCAAGGCTTTGAGTCTCCTGGAACAGAGAAACCAAAAATTGACACATAATGTAATAATGCTCTAATTGCATAGAAAGAGACTGAAAAACTATCAGGAAAAGGGAGACTGCCCAAAAGAGGTATTAGAACAGGTTCTTGAAAGAGTGCTAGACTTTTGCCAATTGGTAAGAGGTAGAGATACAAGAAAGAGATTTTGGGAGGAGAGTGTGTCAGCTTGTTTCATGGGGAATACCACAGAGCATGAATTAAGAAGGCACTGTAGGGCTGGAGCAGTGGCGCAGCACTTGCCTGGCACGCACAGGTACGTGAGTTCAAACCCCAGCACCACATACACAACGAAGTCTCAGAGCACCGAAAGCTACATGGAAAACTAAATATATAAAAAAAAGAATCCTTTCTTTCTCTCACTGTTCTCTCTCTTAAAAAAGGGGGGGGGGCAGCACTGCAGAGCTGGAGAGTGGTCAGGGATACCATGTAACAGTGTCGAATTATATGTGAGGGTTCCACAAACTTGATATATCATCAGTACCTGGCAACTTACTTAAAATGCAGATTTCTGGGTATCTTCTCAGATACTCTGGATGAGAATCTGTAGACAAGAGGACTCCTGGAGGTGGTACAGGAATCTGTATTATTAAAAAGCACCTCAGTTGGTTTTAGATTCAGCAATTTTTTAAAACCCCATTGTGGGCCTTCGGTCCTGAAAATTCAACTCTGAGAAGCAGCATGATCTCATACATGTTTAACATGATCACTAAGGCTGTAGTATAGAAATCAGGTTGGTAATAGAAAATATTCCAAGGAAAAGTCAAGTAACCCGAGCAAGCTATAATGCAATTTGAGACTACAGAGGTTAATAGAAGTGAGATACATTTAGGAGACAGAGCTGAACAGATTTAGCATTTATCATTGGATGTGGTAGGGCCAACCAAAGAAGAAGAGAAGGAAGAAGACAGAAAGTTCAGGTGTGTATGCTGAAAAAGGTTTCTGTGAGACCTTTTTTTTTTTTTTTTTTTTTTTAAGTCTGTGAAAGCATTTATCGCACATCACCATGGGTCAGAAATTGTGCTAAGTGCTTTATAAATGTCCTTTTACATGTGTCATCTTACATAATCTCCATCTTGGTTCTCCAAGATAGTTATTGTTATCTTTGTTATTATTGATGAGAAAACCAAATCATTGAAAACCAAATCCATGCAGCTAGCAAACAGAAATTTTA